>CAUYSK010017079.1:0-23527 GCA_963575035.1 Avahi laniger | reverse complement strand
AGTCCCAGCTACTTGGGAGGCTGAGGCAGTAGGATCGCTTGAGCCCAGGAGTCTGAGGTTGCTGTGAGCTAGGCTGACGCCATGGCACTCACTCTAGCCCGGGCAACAAAGTGAGACTCTGTCTCAAAAAAAAAATAAAAACAAAACAAAACAAAAAAAAAACCACCAATATCAAGATGATCACAGATCCTCTTGAAACAGTTGACTTTTCAGAGTCATCTTTGAAAATCTGATTGCAGCTATGAGTCCTCTCCCTTAGCAGCTCCCCAGTTTTTACGCAGGAAGGTCTTAGGGGAATCAATTTATTGGGGGAGGAGGAGTGATGGCTTGAAGCTAGCTGGAGGAGACTGGGGAAGTCTGATGAAGAAATAGGTAAAGCTCCCCAAAATAGTCCTTGGCGCCAACACTGGCCCTCTGCCCAGAAAAACGTACATATATTCACACCATTTTCCAAACAATTTCAAGGAGTTCACAGACCATTAAGGAATCCTAAAGGGTCGCAGCCTCGTGAAGAAACAACTAGTTCAGCAACCTTAAGGGCCAACTCCTGCCCTCTGGGAGCACACTTCCACATTCCAGTGGCACATGCATGTTATTTTGGGGGCCAAGCGGATGCTTTTTATTCCCTTTCCCTGCATGGCAAACGTAAAGGGGCAGGGAATTCTGCTCGCTACTTCCCGTTTTGCACCCGAGAGGCCAGCTTTTGCCACATGGAGGTGGTAAATAGTACACTCCAACCAGACGGGGGTAATTTTTGCGGGAAAGGAGGAGGGAAACGTCTGGAAACGGAGGAGGATCGTGCCCCTTTCTCGGGGACGCTCGAGTCATAGGACCCAAAGCCTTCCCTGGCTTGGGCGAGCGGATCTCGTGACGGGACGAGCAGCTAAGAGGGACCTTCCTCCCCCCCACACCTCCGGCCGTCCTCTGGCGCCTGGGGCCCGGGTGCGAGGCAAGGGCCGGCCGCACCCAGAGGTGGCCGCTCCCTTCTTTCCCCAGCCCTCTCGTGGGCCTTCTCCGACCAGCGCCTGGGCCGCGCCCTCCAAGGCCTCCGGCATCGCCCTCGCCCCTAGACTCTCCGTGGCTCCCAACGACGCAGCTCCCCGGCCGAGAGCCAGGCCTCAGTCGCCGCAGCTACCGTCCTCACCATCCTGTCACCGGGCTCCGCTCAGTCACCACAACCGCCGCTGCCCTCTTCCTCAGGCTCCTAGGCGTCCCGCCCACCCCACCCACAAACCAATGAAAAGCGAAGTCGACAGAAAACTGCCGTACGGAGGCCCGCACAGGCCCTTCCCCGCCGTAAAGCGAACCTGCACTCTGGGAATTAGTGGTGGCAGAGTGGTAGGGTGGGGAGATGAGATCGCGAAGCTTCGAAGAGCGCGGGCAACATCCGGGCACCTGGGGCCGTCGAGCTGAGGCGCGCCATCCAACCTTGCCTTTCAGGGCCCGTAGCCATGCTGAAGTGCGTGATGACCGGCAGTCAGGTGAAAGGTGGAGACGCCTTTCTTGCCTTGCTGTGTAGAGGAGGGAAAACCAAAGGTTTATGCGGCATCTCCACCGTCGTCTTATTTTTCCATTTTGCCTTTATGCACAGGGACTGAGGACAAGAGTCCTTGCCACAGCCAGCCCCCACCCACGCGGGGTCCTGTTAGCTTCTGAGGGGAGGATGAAGGCTCATCTTTTATTTATGAATAATATTTAATATGGGTGGTGTCTATGAAATGAAATCGTTATCAGGCCTCGAACTCGGGATAGTGAGGACTGTGTAGGGAGGAATTGGGAGTATAATTAATGCTTAGCAAAAGTGTTTCTGTGCCAAGAGAAAAGCATAAAGCTGGTTTTTCTTCCCGATTTACCATTTTTTAATGTTCGGCCTCGGAGAAGTCACTAAATCACTTTGGGGCTCAGTTTCCTCATCTGTAAAGTGGGAATAATAACCGCACCTTCGTTATAGGGTTTGTTGTAGGCATGAGGTAGAAAAGCATGTAAAAATCTCAGTAATAGATGGGAACGTACAGGAGCTATTATTATTATTGTAAATGGCACTTTAGAAATGAAAGTTACTCCAGAAAGTATTTAGAAAAGTAATGATTTCCTAAAGGTTGTAACCTGAAAATGGTCATTGAGAGGTATTTTGTGTTGTGGCCGGCGTCTGGAGTGTTGAGGACAGATATGGGGCAGTGTTAATGAGCAGGAAAAGGAAGCACAAGTTCCCCATTTCTGCATGGTCTCAGAGGACTAGGAAGTTCCTGTTGCAGTGTATGTCTCGGTTGTCAATAAGCAATTACTTGTTTGATTGTTTAATTTTGTTTTCCCTCCTAGACTGTAAGCCTCTCGTTCCCCAACTCCCAGGGCTGACTGGTCTGTGGCCTGTTAGGGACAGGACAGTACAGCAGGAAGTGAGCACGGGAGCAAGCGAAGCTTCAACTGTATTTACAGGCGCTCCCCATCGCTCACATCACCGCCTGAGCTCCGCCTCCTGGCAGATCAGTGGCTGCGTTAGATTCTCATAGGAGCGCGAACCCTACTGTCAACTGCGCATGGGAGGGGTCTAGGTTGCCAGCTCCTTATGAGAATCTAATGCCTGACGATCTGAGGGGGAACTGAGGCAGTGATGTGAGCAATGGGGAGCGGCTGCAAACACAAATTATCATTAGCAGAGAGGTTTGACTGCATAATAAATGTAATGCCCTAGAATCATCCTGAAACCATCCCCCATTCCAGGAAAAAGTGGTGAATGTCAAGGTGGTAAAAAGGGACAAATATCTTTACTTTTTATTTTGGGTCATCCTATCTTTCCCAGTGTACACACTTGTGATTCTTAACCATTGTTATCTCATTTTATGTTCTGGAATTATTTTCCCTTTTTTATACTTTTGCATGGATTGAAATGGCCATCCATTTTGTATTGCAGCATGGTGTCCCATATCAGTTTGCCATGGAGTTTACTTAGTCATAACTCATAAGAACATTAACAGTGCCATACTGGATCAGACTACTGTTTCATCCAGCCCTAGCATCTCTTTCTGACAGGGCACCTGAGTATGTTTGATAGGAAAATCTGGCATCTTCCATGCTGCCCTCAGACACCACAGATGCATCTTGAATATCCATAATTTCTCTGTCATGACTTGTTTTGACTTTGCTGTCTGTAAAGCTATTAAAAAACACTTCAAATCATCCTCTCCATGCACTGTTTTCACACTTTGGGGGGGGGAAATATATTTATTTAAATCAAGTTTTAAAATATATTAGTATGGAAATTGGCTTGCCATAGTAGCTCCATGCAACACTGCAAAGGAAGAATTTTGTTGAATTTTATCATTTCACACACTCTGCAAAATTATTGAGTTCTTACTATGTGTCTGGCATTTTGCCAAGGGTATTATTCTATATTAAAGCAATGTAGCATTAGTCTATAAAAGCGTTTTTTTAAAATGAATTTGTCTTGTGTCCTCTGAATGCTGAAGTAGTCCTGTGATTTGTTTTTATTGTTAGAGGCAAACAATGTGAGCAAGCACCTTTTTTTTCCTCCACAGTATTTGGGAAAGCAATCCAAGCTTTATCACGAATTAGTGACGAGCTGTGGCTAGACCCATCTGAAAAAGGTGTAAGTAAGAAAGTTAAGTAACAGACAATGTATTAAGGCAAGAGAAGATACTTAAAGATCCCAGTCAGATTAGTTAACCAGGAAATCCAGAAATTGTAATTATCCCTTTCACTGTTTTTTTATTTTATATATCTGAATACATTTTTATCATAGTAAAATTCAAAATCATGCAGATAAACATAACTGACTTAAACCAGAAGTCATAAACTTGTGGTCACGAGACTAGATATGGCCTGCAGAAATGTCTTGTGGACCTGCATGGTTTTGTAAAAATTTAAAATAACTTCTAACATTTAAGACTTGAGACAGTCCAATTTTTCCTGCTTCTCATGAAAATTCAGAAGACCTGACCATTTTGGGCCTACGTTCCCAAGTGGAAGTAGTTGGCTGAAACTGACTAACGATGTCTCCCTTTAGACAAGGCGTGAGGTTGCCCGTATGCTGTAACTGCCCCGTACATTGCTTTCTGCCACTTCACACATTAAAGTTCAGACCCCTGTAGGCATTTACTATTTTAAATTTTCAACTGCAAGATTTAAGATTTAACATACGTGTATTCAATGTAGATATGTACACATGTATGTACATATGCAAATTCAATACACAACGATTAGTGCAGTCCATAGTTAACATTCCCTTACTGTGATGTTAAACAATGGACTTTTAAAAATTAAACAATTGTTTAAAGAAAGTTGATTTTCTGCTAACTAGCGTTTATCTTATTTTTCCAGCTTTCTCTAAGATCTGTGAATTCTTGTCGGTCAGCGTATGGATGTATCCTGTTCTCTTCTGTGTTTTTTCAACATTATCAATGGTCAACCTCAGTGACAATGAATGGTAATGACACCACATTGAATTTAAATTGCAAATTGGGAATGAAGGTAAATATAAGTGGCCCTGGTTTTCTCTTATTCTGTAGAAATATTTGTTATACAGAACATAACATGTATTCTGTACTTAATAGTTCAAATGTTACACAGGACAAGTCCATTCATTTATGAATACACATGCTTTTGTTAGTTTTTTAAAAAACTAATCAAACAGCTGTATTAAGTACGTGCTTAATATGTTTAATGTATTTGTGTTACAGTCAGTTGGGCCCATCTTTAAATGTCTGAATTCCCTTGAAAGACATGTAGAGAAGTGCAAAATATTCACCAAATCTGATAAATGCAAAGTAGTTATTCAATTCTTCTGCAGACATGGTAAGTGTACTTAAAAGTGGTTTAAAATGTTGTGGTTTTTTAAAAAATATTTTTCGTGTTTAGAATATTCAAACTGCATGTGAAGACTTTGCATTGCATCATGGCTTAGAACTTGTGTAATGATGCAGCAGGGCAGTTGTAAGTGTCGCCTTGCCTGTAGCTGCAGAAGTATTGTGAGATGTTTGGTATTAATTACTTCCTTTTTGACTTGTCAGTGGCACAAGCTTTACAGACCAATTTTTTTTGTTTTGTTTTTTTTGAGACAGAGTCTTGCTCTGTCACCGTGGCTAGAGTGCTAGAGTGCAGTGGTGTGATCAAAGCTTGCGGCCACCTCAAACTCCTGGACTCAAGGGATCCTCCTGCTTCAGCCTTCTGAGTAGCTGGGACTACAGGCATGCTTCACCATGCCCGGCTAACTTTTTCTATTTTTGGTGGAGACGAGGTCTCTCTCTTGCTCAGGCTGGTCTTGAACTCCTGACCTCAAGTGATCCTCCTACCTTGGCCTCCTAGAATGCTAGGATTGCAGACATGAGCCACCGTGTCACGCCTTGGAGTGGTTTGTTATGCAACAAAAGCTAATACAGCCTGGTACACAGTAGGTGCTCAGTAAATATTTATTAAATTAATAAATGTTGCTGTTGTTATTAATTCAGTAGAAAAAAAACTACGTAGGTGGAGAAATGTTATTTCTAGTGAGCTCTTTTGATTCTCACCACAACATTATTATGCTGTAGAAAGTTATAACCCACCTGGATTTTATTACATGGGTTCTATGTGCAAAGGTAGATTGAAATTCCAGTTGTACTTGTTAAAAACATTATGTCCTTGAAAGGTCACTTAACCTCACTGAGCTATAGTTTCCTCTTCTGAGATTAAGTCCTTACCCCATAGAATAATGTGAGGATCAGAGAGAATATATATGGAACATGTATGCTCCAGTTCCTGGCACATAGGGCCACACCCTTTATGGCTACCCCTTCTCTTTCTTTACAAGGAAAATAATTCACAGACCAGATGTCGAAGTCTCATTGCCAAAAGTCCTCTCCAGAAATATCAGTCCTAGACGAAAGGTACTAAGACAATCATAGAGATACAATCTGTAGTGGAAAATTACTACTTAACACACCATTAAGAAACTGTATTTTGCAGAGTTCTCCAAAAACTACAAATGAAACTACCTATACAATCTAGCAGTACCACTACTCAGTATTTATCCAAAGGAAAAAAAAATCAGGATATCAAAGGTATACCTGCACCCCCGTGTTTATTGCAGCACAAGTCACAATAGCAAAGATGTGGAATCCACCTATATGTCTATCAAAAGAAGAATGGATGAAGAAAATGTGGTGTATATGCACAATGGAATGCTATTTGGTTGTAAAAAAGAATGAAATCATGTCATTTGCAGCAACGTGGATAGAACTGAAGGTCATTATGCCAGGTGAAATAAGCCAGGCATAGAAAGGCAAATATCAAATATTCTCACTCATATGTGGGAGCTAAAAAGTTGATCTCATGGAGGTAGAGAGTAGAATGGTAGACAGCAGAGGCTGGGAAGGGTAAGTGGATGGAGGTGGGGATGAAGAGAGGTTGGTTAATAAGTACAAACACGCCGTTAGATGGAAGGTATAAATTCTCATGTTCCATAGAGGAGGGTAACTGTAGTGCGCAACCATGTATTGTAAATTTCAAAGTAGCTGAAGAGGGGACTTGAAATGTTCCCAACACATAGAAATGATAAATACTCGGAGGTGATGGATACCTTAATACCCTGACTTGATCACTACACATTCTATACATGTAACAAAATATCACACATGCCCCAAAAATATGTACAAATAACGTGTCCATAAAAAAAAATTAAAAATAAGGAGCCAGGCATGGAGGCTCACTCCTGTAATTCCAGCGACTCGGGAGGCTGAAGCAGAAGGATGGCTTGAGGCCAGGCATTTGAGACCAGCCTGGACAACATAACATGACTCCGTCTCTAAAAATTTTTTTTTTAATTATCTGAGAGTGTTGGTGTGAGCCTGTAGTCCCAGCTACTCAGGAGGCTGAGCCAGAAGGATCGCTTGAGCCCAGGAGTTTCAGGCTGCAGTGAGCTATGATTGCACCGCTGTACTCCAGCCTGGGCGACAAGAGTGAGACCCTCTCTCTTAACGGAAAAAAAGAAAGAGAGAGAGAATGAGAGAGAAAGAAAGAAAGAGAGGAAGGAAAAAGAAACTACCTGTATTTCAAAGAGATTTTGGAACTCTACTGCCTAGTCAGAGGGTTTGACGTGTCGCTTGGTGTCCACTAGGAGGCGATATACACATTTCATTAAGGATGCTCTCCAAGCTGTATGCACCTGCCAGATAGGAAATGTTAGCTTATTATTTTAATGTGGCTGTGAAACTTAAAGACTTTTTTTTCTTTCTTTTACTTTTTTTTTTACCCCGGGCCCTTAAAGACTTTTAAAATCTGTTCATTTTACACTTCAAATTATTAAAAGTTTGCTTTATTCTTTTTAAGGTATTAAAAGAACTCATAATGTATGTTTTCAAGAAAGTCAGCCTTTGCAAGTTGTTTTTGAAAAGAATATGTGTACTAATACACTAGTGATTCAACCCAGGTAAAGAGTTCTCTGTTGTTTATTTTTCTTTTTCTGAATACAGTATGGTCACAGAGTAAAGAATGAATGCCACAGAGCTTTGCAATTAGTCACATTTTTTTTTCTAAGCTAAAACTTGGCTTGGAGAAATCACCTTACAGGAGAAATCACCTTACAGTTCCCAAGAGGGAACTTTGAAACAGACAACAGTAGAGAAGAACTGCCTGATGGTAGCAGTAATAATTTAGTGGCCAAGAAATTTCTAAAAATGTCCCATCAGTGGCTTTCTACATCAAGTTCTATCAAAAGAGTTAAATATATTATCTCATAATACTTTGCATTTATATGGTAACTATCTGAATCTTAGAACACACTGCTTTTAACATTTTTATATGAACTCATTTTATCCCTAAGTGTTACGTGTTTTTCTGTGGATAGTAAGTGAAGCATATTTATCAGTGAAAGTATGCCCCATTTTTCAGTTCAGCGGTAGCATTAAACATTAATTAGCATTACTTTGTGACCCAAAAGATATTTTATCCTTATTTTTTACATTACAAAAGTGATACATGCTCCTTTCAATACATCCAAAATATATAGAAGAGAGCAAATATGCTACTTGTGGTCTTTCTCCTCTACGTGCCATGTGCGCCACGCAGCAGGGTAACCTCTGTTCACGATTTGGTATCTCTGTAACTCTCTCTGTCCCTATGGCTATGGCTATTTCCTCTTCTGTCCCTGTCTGTCTCATTTATATCACATACTAGACACATAATTTTTTCAAAGAAAATGTCCTATGATCCATGTTGTTTTATAGCTTGCTTGTTTTACTTAATATATTGTGAGCATTCTTCTGTATCAGTTCACTTAAATCAGTCTTACTCTTTTGGATGATTGCATAATTTTTCCTTGTATGACTGAATCACAATTTACTTACCAATTAACTTATTGGTGCAAACTTTTGTTTCCAACTTTTTGCTAACACACACAATGCTGCTAGTGGTACATAGGCTAGTGTATTAGACATCTATTGCTGTGGA
Organism: Avahi laniger; assembly: GCA_963575035.1. Classification (NCBI taxonomy): domain Eukaryota; kingdom Metazoa; phylum Chordata; class Mammalia; order Primates; family Indriidae; genus Avahi; species Avahi laniger. The sequence goes on along the minus strand of CAUYSK010017079.1, from coordinate 15,085 downwards.
ACACATTTCCCCAAAATTTAGAGCCTTTAAAAATCAGACATTTATTACTTTATAGTAGTAAGTGTGACTTAGCTGGGTGCTTCTGGCTCAAGGTCTCTCATGAGGTTGAAGTCAAGCTGTCAGGTCAGGCTGCAGTCTCAGGTGAAGGCTCGACTTGGGGGAGTCACTTCCACACTCACTGATGTGGTTGCTGGTAGGCCTCAGTTCCTTGCCACGTGGGCCTCTCGGTAGGTGCCTGAGTGCCCTCACAGCATGGGAGCTGGCCATCAGAGAGAGAGAGCACGTGCGGTGCGAGCACAATGCCAAGATGGAAGCCATGGTCTTTTTATAACCTAATCTCAGAATTTCCATCTCACCACTTCTGCCATTTTCTCTTTGTTATAAGTGAATCTATAAGTCCAGCCCACACTCAGGGGGAGAGGATCATATAAAAACATAAATACCAGGAGGTGGGGATCATCAGGGCTGTCTTTCAGGCTGCCTAACATAGATAGAGTCTGAAAAAAGGAATTATTGGGTGGGTCAAAGGCTTACACAAATTTTAAATTTGCATAGATACTGACTACCCAAATTGCCATCTCAAAAGTTTGTGCCAGTTTCATTCCCACCAAAAGTGTAGAAGAATCCTTTTAAGTAGAGGATATAATCAATTTTTAAATAATTTTGCTGACCTGATAGGTTTGCCAACCTGGTATTATTAGATGTTCTTTATTGTTGTGTTTTCTTTATTACCAGCGGGTTTGAATATTTTCATATATTTATTAGCAGTTTGTATTTTTCTTTCCTTTTGAATTGCACATTCATGCTGTCAATTTTTTCTATCAAGTTATTTGGAATCTTGTATAACACCTCTCCCTTGACTGGAAAAGTTCTCAAATGAATTTGGTAGGTGTTCCTGACATTTTGACATCAAGAAACACTGCTAAGCTAATGTCTATCATCAGGTTGACACCAAGATTACATAAATTCAAAGGATTTCATTTTTATCTAGCAACGTCTCAGTTTCAAAAGGAATGCAGAACTTATAATGCCCTAATAAAAAGACAACCTAACTAAAAAGTGAGCAAAGGATTGTATAGACATATCTTCAAAGAAGATGTACAAATGGATAAGCACTTGAAAAGATGCCCGATATCATTGAGTCATTAGGGCAATGCAAATCAGGCAACCTGAAATTTGTGAATTCTGTTGTGTGTGAATTACATCTCAGTAAAGCTTTTTTTAAAAAGGAAGCTCGGGATAAAAGGACATTTGGGATGTGGAGAGAAACTTGAAAATAATAAAGTAACAGAGGGAAAGAATACAGGAGCAGACAACTTGTAAACCTCTACCCCACAGCTGAGTCTCCAACATATTATAATTCTCTTGATCTGTGTTTGAACAATGGTATTTTCTACTATCTACCTTGAGAGTATGATTTCAGGTCAATTTTTAAAAATACATTGGGCACACAAAAACATAGAATTAAAAATATTTTGTTCTGGTGTTTTGTTCATACAATAGCTTTCACATGTTTGACCAAGGATACATTTTGCTATTCTCTTGGCCTTCAAATAGCATTACTATTTAAAAATAAACTACAAAATAGCAGTTCGTATATAAAAAAGAAGATAGGCTTTTTGGGTATATTTTTCTAAACCCAGGCCAACCAACCTATTTATTTCTAGATTAAAGATCTGAATTCCAGTTAATAAGGTGATATTTTTCTGTTTATTTTACAAATGATGTTAATACTGTTCTTTACATTTTATAGATTGCTTGCTGAGGCAATTGTTCTTTTTACATCCAGTCAAGAGGAAGTTACTCTTGCCGTGACTCCACTGAATTTTTGTCTCAAGAGTTCTAATGAGGAATCAATGGGTAAGGGTTATCTGTCATGGTGCTTTGATGGATTATTCCTTCCTGGCTCTCTTGATCACTAACCATACAGTAAATATTAGTGGCACAATATTTATTCTTGTCTAAAAAGCAGTAAGATGTAGAAAGGTGAGAAACATTCTTAAGAGATCCAGAAAGTTTAACACAATCAGTAATTAAAATATTTGGATTTGAAATTCAGGATGTTTTAAAATCAGGAGAATGGTTACAGAGAAAAATGTATTTTCAGTTAAGATTTTAAGGTCTATTTATCATTTATCATCATCTGTGTTTAGTATAAAGAAAAATTAAGAGGCCACCAATCCCATTGAGATACTTTAGATGATATAAGAAAAAGCAACTTTGAATTAGAAATGTAACATATATTCCAGATGGCAAATACATGGGGCAGAAAACGTGAATGGTCGGTTCTTCCAAGAGTTATCTGGATGGAATGGAGAAACTAAGGCACAATTAAATCAGGAATTTGGGTATCAAGAAAATTTGCTAGGGTCTTTTGGCACCACAAGCTGTTTGAGACTCTTTGCCCCTGGATAATTTGTTTTCGGTGATAGCAGTGAAAAGAATATACAGGGAAGGAACTGCATTATTTTAAAGTGAAAAATCAGTGGAAACAGGGCTTAAGTTGGCTCAGGTGACTGTTGTAGTATTTACTTCGTGCCAGGTTCTGTTCTAAGTCGTTTACGTTTATGAATTGATTGATCTTCGTAACAACTCTGTGATGTAGGCGCTGTTACCATCCCCATTGTACACGTGAAGAAGTTGAGGCCCAGAGAAACGACGTGCCTTGCCTGGTGTCCCACAGTTGGCAAGTGGTGGATCCTGATCTGAATTCACGGTGGCCTCCAGGCGTGGGCTTGTTAACACCGCGCTTGCATGGCTTCCCTCGAGGCTCATCCAGCATTCTTTTTGGCCCTCAGGAGGGCACGATCTGGAAAATATATACTTGGCTAGTGAAAGGGTCTGTTTTGTGTTCCATCATGCCAGCTCTCAGTAAAGATGCCCATTTAGTAACTAGGGGACACTGTCCCTGTGAGTAGCTTCCTAATGAGTGGTCATAGCTATGGTTGACTGGGGACCCAATTATCTAATCTTACCATCGAATTTCTTCTCTGTGAACATACTGGGAGTAATATGAACCTTCTTGTTTGAGATTAATGTATATTTACAATATTGTCTGATCCTTTTTAAAACATACATCATTTAACCTTTGTTCTTACTACTTACATAATTCATTGAAGAAAATTAAAAATATAAGGACTTATTTATTTATTTATTTATTTTTTAGAGACAAAGTCTCTGTCACCCAGGCTGGAGTGCAGTGGCGCTATCATAGCTCACCACAGCCTCAGACTCCTGGGCTCAGGTGATCCTCCAGCTTCAGCCTCCCGAGGAGCGGAGACAGCAGGCGCATGCCAGCACGCCTGGCTAGTTTTAAAAAGTTTTGTAGATAGAGGAGGGCAGGGAAAAAAAAAAAAAAATAAATAAATAAAAATAAAAATTTTTGTAGAGATGGGCTTGTTTTGTTGCCCAGGCTAGTCTCGAACTCCTGGACTCAAGTGATCCTCCCACCTCAGCCTCCCAAAGTGCTGGGACTACACGTGTGAGCCATTTTGCCTGGCCCACAATTAAAATTTTTAAAAATTCACTTTTTAAGCCATGTTTTATAATTTAGTATGCCACATCTGTTTTATGTTAATCCCTTTTTGTTAATACTTTTAAAACAAAACGGGATTTAATGAATTAAATAAAATGTAATGACTTTGTTATTATATGTAAACTTCATACATAGTAGTAGTTCCCTTTGGAATAAATTAGCTTTTATGGTATTCTGTCCATTTATTGCTTATAACAAACCTATAACTCCAAAACACAGTGGCTTCAAACAATATTTTATTATCTGTCATGGTTCTGTGGGTTGATGGGCTTAGCTGGGCAGTTCTCACTTGAGGTCTCTCATGCAGTTGTAGTTAGATGGTGGCTGGGTCTGGAGTCATCTGGAGGTGTGAAGACAGTGTACTCACGTGGCTCGTAATTGAGGCTGGGAGCTCAGCTGGGCTGAACCAGAGTGTCTACACACATGTGGCCTCTCCATGTAACTTGGATTTTATATGGCATGGTGGCTGAGTTCTGAGAGTGAGTGTTGCAGGGGACAGGAAGCACAGACTGCCAGTCTCATAAGGCCTAGGCCCAGAGACTGCCACAGTGTCACTTTGTTTATTGGTCAGAGCACTCATAAGGCCACTCAGATTCAAAGGGAGCAGACGTAGACATAGACTCTACTTCTCAATGAAGGAACGTCAAAGAATTTGTGGCTAGATTTAACCTACCACTTATGGTTATATTTTTGTATTAAAATTTAACAAATAACCTCTGGAACTAATTTTATTCTTTGTTTTCTTATAATATTAAGCAGATTTGACCAATTCTGTGTACAGTGAGATGTGTGTTGGCCCGGAAGAGTTTGACTTCTTTCAAATTGGAGTGGACACTGAAATAACATTTTGCTTCAAGGAATTGAAAGTAAACAAATATGTGCATTAAATTAAAATTCAAATTTTCGCTTGTTTTTAATAAAGATTTCAAGGGTTATTTTCTTCTTTTCTTCTTTCAGGGAATGCTGACATTTTCAGAAGCTACACATGCTCCTATATCTATTCATTTTGATTTTCCTGGGAAGTAGGTCCTTGGGAACTTTTATGAATTTGCTTTTTTTCTTTTGTTATATATGGATAATAAAACCCTTTGGATCATTTTGAAATTGATTAACACCTCAGGAATTCCCTAACTTCCCTAGCAACACTTATCAAACCAAAATTTTGAAAGATGCCATTAACAACATTGGCTTTCTTTAACTGGTAACTTGATCGAGATACATTTTTCTTCAGAGTGAAACATTTATAAATTTTGCATGGTGCTGAATAATTGCTTAATTAGAAAATTATAGATGCCTTAAACAAGTTAGATCTCTATGAAACTGTGATACTGATATTTCAGAACTAAAATTTTAGATGAGATTGGGTTAAGATGTGTTGTATAAAATTGAATCTGATGATTTCTAAGGCTCCTTTCAGCTCTCAGGACTGTGTTAATTTGCAAAAACACAAAAAGGATGTCTACTTCTACTGTTTCTTTTCACTCCAGAATTATGTATCATTTTCTAATGTGTTCCTAATGTCCACCAGAAAATGAGTGTTACTTTTGCTCTGACTTTGCCCTTTTAGGCCTATGGCGTTAAGTATTGATGATATGCTAGTGGAAGCTAACTTTATTTTGGCTACATTAGCTGATGAGCCAAGCATAGCATCTTCGCCACAATCCCTGTGCCTTTCACAGAAGCGAAAAAGGTAAGGCTGGGTTTTAACTTCTTTATTGGTTGGGAAGAGCCATCACAGTCTTATTCTGAGATAATTCAGTGGCATTCACTTAGGAAACAGCTGAGGAGTGAAACATTAAAGATCAGAAGTTTTGGCAGAATCTGGAGGAGCTGTAGTGTTGAGATCTAACTGTAGCATAGAAACATCAGCAATCCTGCATCAGATGTTTGCTTTTTCTCTTCTGACCAGAATTTAACAGGACTGTTCTGGCTTATCTGTGTTATTACCCAAAACTCATTTCCAATTTTTAGGGTTTTCTTTAGGAGTGATAGTGTTAAGTTTCACAGGAAAGTCTATATTTACTCCTAGAACTTTTCCTCAGATATAGGGATAGCTATTGCTTTTCCTTTTTCTTCTTCCTTTTCTTTTTTTAAGACGCAGGATCTCATTGCTTTGTCGTCCAGGCTGGAGTGCAGTGGCCCGATCATAGCTCACTGCAGCCTTGAAGTGCTGGGTGATCCTTCTGCCTTGGCCTCCCAAGTAGCTAGGACTACAGGCACCGGGCTAATTTTAAAATTTTTGTAGAGATGAGGTCTTGTTATGTTGCCTAGGCTGGTTTTTATTTATTTTTTTCTTAATAACTTTTTTTTTTGGAGGGAAGGGATGCTTCGTTGTAAGTAAAACAAAGTTATTGTGGGAAATTTGTAAAATAGAGAAAAGTACAGAGAAGAAAATAAAACTTACCCTTAAATGCACCACCCAGAGACAGCTACTGTAAACTTTTTGGCTCATCGTATTTTCTTTCAGATTTTTTATTTTGCATATACCTATATTTTAAAACAAGATTGGGATCCTATAACTATCCTTTTTTCCCCCTGTAAATATATTGTAGGCTTGGTCTAATATCACTAATTATGACTTGAAAACATGATTTTTAATGACTGTGTAAAATTTTATCATTTATAATTCATTTAACTTTTTTTCTAACTTGGTCCTGTTATCATATCACAAGATGTCCCGCGCATACTGGGTTGCTTTACTGAAAGATTCGAATCTGTCAAGAGAATTTCTAAATTATCATATATATAAATCTTAACTTTCAATAATTAGTTCCATGTTATTTCAATACATTCCCTAAACCAGTGCTATTGTCATCCCACATTGCTACATTAGTTATATAAAAAATATATTTCAAAGTAAGCTGTTCGTTTATTTAATCCCTGTTAATACTTCAGGTCAGACCTGATGCAGTCAGATTCAAAGGCTGATGAAAATGTAACCAGCCAGGCCCGGGAGTGTATCTCGAGAAAAGCGGCCCCCAAAAGGCTTTATCCTGATGAGACTTTCACAAGCAACTCTACGCTGGGAAATTGTGGCAGCCCTCTGATGGAAAGAGCAACTGGAGACATCAGTGAAGTACCAGAAAGCAGTGTCAGTGACGCGGAGGGAGTGCCAGGGTCTCCATATCTCAGGAAGGTAAAAACAAAGCGTTGAGACACAACCACGTCTCAGTCAAGAATTCTCATTTGTCTCTCTGCGCAATCTCCCTGCCCTAGCCCACTCCTAATATCCTGAAAATCAGTTTTCTTATTTTTTACTGGAGAAAGGATGAAGCTAGTCTCACATGGAGGAAAGTCTAATTTATAGAATATCAACAGAAAATAGTTAAATTGCTCAGTCATTAATTTCTAACAAAGCATATTCAAGTAGAGATTTAGGTCACTCGTCTTTAAGAATAAATTGTGATGGTGCATTGTATATCTTTGAATACAAGTAATATGCTAAAGTTATATAAATAATGTTTCCTGAAATAAGTTTCCTTCTAATTTTATTTTTCAAATTTGATTGAGAAATACTTTATTCATAGTAGTATAAATGTAAGTGTCATCCCAACAAATATCACAGATTCCTTCATAGTGGCGTCCCAGTTAATAACATTTGGTTGTATTCCCAACATTTTGCCAGATAGGTAATAAGCTTCACAAAATACTATGCTGTTAGACCTTATGAAATCTATGGAATTGAAGGTAAACATACTTCCAAAGTATCTCAAATATTGATAATCCCAATTTTACATGTTTAATGTTTCATTCGAGCTCATTTTGCTATTGCTATTATTAGGGATTTGGAAATATGAGTTTCTTAGAATTAAAAACTTGAAAGGAGAAATAATATTTTTGGAAGTCACCGTCTTCCAATGCTATATATGACTTCCATGCTATATATGACTTTTGGGGCAGAATTGGATGGTAAACTCAATTTAATCATTTTGATGCCATAAGTGTTTATTGAGTACCTATTGTATGCCCAACACTTTGGTCAATTTTCTTGTATATTACTAGGTTGGCCTAAAGTGAAAACTGAAGTCTGTGTTCTCATTATACAAAAGCATTTACAGCTCCTGTTTTTTTGCATTTACGGCCACACGTATTGTGCTAACTTTTTCACAGGCAACAGCAGGAAATCATTTTCCTGCTACTCCAGGTCCCTGAAATTCACTAAGGTTGACAATTTCCTCACTGGGGAAAGTGACATTCAGAATCGTAAGCTCCACGAGCACCATTACAGTACTCTTTACTCCAGTTTCCTGTCGTATCGCTAAATTCTAAAAAGAAGGCTCTATTTTTAAAGGGAATTATTTGCCTTCATGTGGCAAATTCCTGCAAAGCTGAAATTACATTATGGGTAAATGATGTAGACCCTGATCAAGTTCCACCTGAACTACTGCGGCCTCCCGCCCGGGCTGCCTCCCTCCGTTCTCCCCTGCGCTGGCTCTCCCCCGCTGTGTACTAATAGATTTTGTCCAAACCTTAGATCCACCATGAGACGTGGGGATTCAGAGCATCGGCTCTAGAGTTCAGCTTCCTGGGTTCAAACCTCCCTCTTGCCACTTATTAGCTTTGTGATTTGGGCAAGTTACTTACCTTTGCCTCTGTTTCCTTATTAGTAAAATGGGGATAATATGCCCATTAAATGGAATTGTGAAAATTAATTGAGCTAATAGATGTAACTGGCACATAGTTGTGCTCAATAAATGTTAGTTATTATTATTATGTATCGCTCTGCTGCTTCTAAAACTCTTAGATTATGATGCTTCTCCCGTAAGATTAAACCTAAACTCCTTGGAATGGCTTTCAGGGGCTTTCCCTGAGATATTTAATAACATCTTCACATGGCTTCTTCCTTTTCTCCCCCCTCACCATATAAAACATACCTTAAGGCAGGAATAGCAGGTAGATTTCCTCTCTGGTACGCACACCAGTCATTTGGTTGGTCAGGCTGTGTTGAGAATGATCCAAAGCTCCATCTCTACTTGACTAGCAGGGTCTGCCATGCACACTGGAGGCTGCTTGTCCTTGAACCAGACTAAAGCTGTAGCCATTATGATGCTAGTACCATTCTTATCGTAATATGACCAACCCTGTTTGTTTGCTCGTTTGTTAACTATTCTTTTAAAAATAATTTCTGACTTTTAAAAAGTTGCAAAAATAGTACACGAATTTCTATATACCCTTCTCCCAGACTCTCCAAATGTTAACATTTTATATAACAGTACAATTACTTTTTCATTGAAGAAAAATCAGAAAATACAAATAAGAGATAATCAAAGATAATCACTTCAAACATTTTGATTATTACTCTACCTTTTAAGACTTTTGTCTATGCATATACAAGTACACATGCATATGAAATTTTAATTTTTTAAGTTTTAAAATATAAATTCAGACTCACTTGCAAGAACAGTACAAAGGATTCTCATATACCCTTTACCCGGATTCCTCAAGTGTTAATATCAGCTGGGCGTGGTGACGAATGTGCCTGTAGTCCCAGATATTTGGGGGGCTGAGGCAGGAGGATCCCTTGAGCCCAGGAGTTTGAGGCTGCAGTGAGCTGTGATGGTGCCACTACACTCCAGCCTGGGTGACAGAGCGAGACCCTGTCTCTCAAGAAAAAAAAAAAAGTAACATTTTAGGTTAGCAGAGTCTCCTTTAATCTGGAACATTACTAAATATTGCTTTGTCTTTTTCTGCTTTGACACTTTAGTAGAATGTCCCCGAATTTGGATTTTTCTGATATTTCTTCATAATTATATTTTAACTATGCATTTTTGTGAGAATACGACAGAATGGTATTGGGTTCTTTTTATGTCTGGAGACGCACGTTGGAGATTTGTCTCCTTATTTGTGGTGTTCACTTCTGTCACGTGGTTAAGGTGACATCTGCTAGCTCTCTGCTGTCAAGCTACTGTTTTTCTGTTAGTAAGAATCTCAAGGGGAGATACTTTGAGACTATGTAAATACCCTGTTTCTCATACTTTTTGCTTTTTTTTTAGAATCCATTGATGCTTTTTTGTCAGAAATAGTTATTACTGTGATGTTTGCCGAAATGGTGATTTTCCTTTCTTTTCTCTTTTCTTCTCTATCAGATCTATTTTTTTTCTGTATTAATTAGATGGAACCCTACTTTAAAAAGGTCTTCCCCTTCCCTCCCTTTATTTGTTATCCAGTTATTTCTTTATATTACTGTGTACTCTTAGATACTCATTTTATTCTATGGGTCATAATCCATTACTATCATTATTTATTTTGTTGCTCAAAATGCTCGGTATTTGGCTACTAGGAGCCTCTTTTGGTTGAGTCTGTGTCCCTTTGATATTTCTCCGACATTTTTTGAGCACTTCCTTAGTTTTTGGAACCTTCAGGTATTCTAGGCTGTTCTATCTTGGACTTCCCTTGCTCAGCCTTGGAATCAGCCATTTCTCCTAGGAGTCCTGGTTCCTTTTATTGGAGATGATATATAGAGACCAACTTCTGGATGTCAGGTGTGCAACTTTGTACTGGGGTTTCACTGCTTCTGGGCCCTTTCAGGAGACACAGCTAGTTTATATATATATATATATATATATATATAAAATATATAGATGTTGAATATATTTATTTATACACTTACACACACATACACACACACACACTCTCTCTCTTTCTCTTAATTTTTTAGAGACAGGGTCTTGCTCTGTCACTCAGGCTGGAGTGCAGTGGTGCAATCATAGCTCACTGCAGCTGCAAACTCCTGGGGGCTTAAGCGATCCTCCGGTTCCAGCCTCCTGAGTAGCTGGGACTACAGGCACATGCCACCACACCTGGCCTTTTGTAGAGGTGGGGTCTTGCTATGTTGCTCATGTTGGCCTTAAAACTCCTGGCCTCAAGCAGTCCTCCCAAAGTGCTGGGATTATAGGTGTGAGCCACCACACCTGGCCTGGTTTTTCTCTTTTATTTTTTCCTCCAATAGCTGCGTTGTATTCCAAGTGTGAATGTATCATAGTTAATTCAACCATTCTCCTCTATGTGGGCATTTAGATTTTCCCCTCAGTATTTTGTAATAATAACCTTTTACACATGTTTCTTCATATTGTTGAAAGAGTATCTTCAGAGTGACCTGCTAAAAGTGGGACAGCTGGTTCAGAAAGTGACTGCAGACGGAGTGTTGCGAGGTTCTGCCAGATTCCCCTGCAGAGGGCTGTGCCAGTCTGCACTCCCTGCGTGGAGGGGAGTGCCCTTCCCGCAGCCTGGCAAACAGCATTTGTCAAACTTTAAAAACATGTTTGCCAAACTGATAGTTGGGTATTTCAGTGTGGGTTTTTTTTTTTTTAGAGAGACGGGGTTCTCGCTATATTGTCCAGGCTGGTCTCAAACTCCTGGGCTCAGGCAGTCCTCTCACCTCAGCCTCCTGAATAGGTGGGACTACAGGTGCAAGCCACCACACCAGCTCAGTGTGGTTTTAGTTTCTCTAATTGTGAGTTTAAACATCTTTTCGTGTGTTTAAAGGCCATTTTATGATTTTTGTGAATTGTTTATTCATGTCTCTTCCCATTTTTCTATTGGGTTTTTATAGGCATTTTTTTTTTTTTCCTGAGACAGAGTCTCACTGTGTTGCCCTGGCTAGAGTGAGTGCCGTGGCATCAGCCTAGCTCACAGCAACCTCAAACTCCTGGGCTCAAGCGATCCTCCTGCCTCAGCCTCCCAAGTAGCTGGGACTACAGGCACGCGCCACCATGCCCGGCTAATTTTTTCTATATATTTTTAGTTGTCCGATTAATTTCTTTCTATTTTTAGTAGAGACGGGGTCTCGCTCTTGTTCAGGCTGATTTCGAACTCCTGAGCTCAAACAATCCGCCCGCCTCAGCCTCCCAGCGTGCTAGGATTACAGATGTGAGCCACCGCGCCTGACTGTATTTATTTCTTTTAAGAAGTTAATTTTATCATGCTTTAAGAAGGGCTGTAGAAAAATAAATAAATAAATAAATCTTAAAAATAGAAAGTCAGTTCTAAATAACAGATGGAGTATATGAATAGATTCTCCTTACAGAAAAATAATTCAGACAAGCCTACATTCTCCATTGGCCTCCTCTCTCTTTTCCCGGTCTCCAGCCACAGTAGTAACGATTATCATCACTTTGGAGAATATCTTTCAAGACCTTTTTCTAGTTATTTACACTTTAGGACATATATTTATGGGCTGGCACGGTGGCTCATGCCTGTAATCCCAGTACTTTGGGAGGCCCAGGAGGAAGGATCCCTTGAGGCCAGGAGTTCAAGACTACCCTGGGCAACATAGGGAGACCCTATCTCTACCAAAAAAAAAAAAAAGAAAAAATTAGCCAGGTGTGGTGGCTAATGGCTATAGTCCCAGCTACTAAGGAGACTGAGGCAGAAGGATCACTTGAGCCCAGGAGTTGGAGGTTGCAGAGATCCATGATCATGCCACTGTATTCTAGCCTGGGCAATAGAATGATATCCTATCTCAAAAAAAAAAAAAAAAAATTACTGTGTGCTTAGAGTGAGGAGTGGGGGAGAAAAAAAAGAACATGTGTTTATGCATTTTTATTTATTTACAGAAAACAAGATGAATAGATGAGAGGCCACTTATTTTACATAAATAGCATCAAACTGTACCTATCATTGTAACCTGCTTTTCTAAAAAAATTAAGTTTATCTTGGTGGTTGTTCCATGTCATTACATATATAGATTTGCCTTACTCTTTTTCACTTCCCTATAATAATTCATAAATATAGATAAATAATTTTATTTAGTTCATTCCCTAATTAGTGAACTTTTTAAGATATTTTTAGTTTTTCTGGTGTATACTTTATGGGAAATATTCTTCTACTTGCCTTTACCTGCAATGTTAGTGTTTCTCTAAGATTAATGCCAAGAAGTAGAGTTGCTAGTCTCCTAATGTGTGTATGTTTAAAAATGTAATTGATTCTACTGCTGCCCTGCAAAACAGTTGTGCCATTTATTTAGTATTACCCATCCCCTCAACAATTGTTTTAGCAAGTTTTTTAAAGTTTTAATTTGCATTTTCCTGATTACTGTTAAGATCAAGCAATTTTATACATACCTATAAGCTAGTTGTATTTTTTTTTCTGTTTTTCCATAGTTCAGAAGATTTTTTTCACATTTGGTTCCTTAAACTGTAGTATGTTTTTATAGTTTTAGTTAGAAATCTAACCTTATTTATCCAAATAAATAGCCAATGTAAAAAGACAAAAAGATTCAAAGAATAAATTTGCAGCAGTTGTTATGTCATCTGTTTAGATAATTCAAGCAAATCAACTGAAAAACTGTTAAAACTAGTAAGAGAGTTCTGCAAAAATGGTGGGCTACAAGATCAACTTATGAAGGTTAAACGCTTTTTACAACACCAGCAGTAACCTTTCAGAAAATATGATAGGAAAACCGATCCCATTCATAATGGAAACTAACAAGTACCTAACAGGAAATGTGAGAGCAAAAGGGGGGACTAAACCCAACCATTCATGTTTATCATGCTATTATAATTAAAACAGGGAGGATTATGGTCAGCTATAAAGAGATCAGTAAAACAGAAGTCCATGTAGCAATATAGTATATGATAAAGGTAACATTTCAAATCAGAAAAGGGATAGACTATTCATAGATCTTTGATTGTTCAGTCATACTAGATTAAAACTGATTTCAGTGCTGGCCCTAGGCTTACCTAGATTTTCTAAGTATTTGTTACTAAAAAAAAAAAAAAAAAAACAACTTTAAAAGTAATGTTTATATGTGATACTCTAAAAGCAAAGTGACACATCAGGCCATTGTTCATGCTCTTCCACCTAGAACTATTCTCAACCCACTGCTCCCCTAACACTGACTTTTCCCTGCCCAAATCATATTTCCAGAACTCATCTCTGTCATGGAATAGATGTTCAGATGTTCAAACTGATCGAGACTGTCCTGAGCGAGAGTGAGACCCCATATCTACTAAAATTGGAAAAATTAGCCAGGCGTGGTGGCCTACACCTTTCGTCCCAGTTACTCAGAAGGCTGATGCAGGAGGATCGCTTGACCCCAGGAGTTTGAGGTTGCTATGAGCTAGGCTGATGGCCATTGCACTCTAGCCCAGGCAACACAGTGAGACTCTGTCTCCAAAAAAAAAAAAATAATTTAACCCCATCTTTACCACCTCTTCATATTAAAAAAAAAGTAAAAGGCAGGGTGCAATGGCTCACGCCTGTAATCCTATCATTCTAGAAGGCCAAGGCTGAAGGATTGCTTAAGATCAGGAGTTTGAGACCAACCTGAGCAAGAGTGAGACCCCCATCTCTGTTAAAAATGGAAAAAGTGGGCCGAGCGTGGTGGCTCACACCTGTAATCCTAGCACTCTGGGAGGCTGAGGCCGGCGGATTGTTTGAGCTCAGGAGTTTGAAACCAGCCTGAGCAAGAGTGAGACCTTGTCTCTACAAAAAATACAAAGAAATTAATTGGACAACTAAAAAATATATAGAAAAAATTAGCTGGGTGTGGTGGCACATGCCTGTAGTCCCAGCTACTTGGGAGACTGAGGCAGTAGGATTGCTTGAGCCCAGGAGTTTGAGGTTGCTGTGAGCTAGGATGACACCATGGCACTCTAACCTGGGCAACACAGTGAGACTCTGTCTCAAAACCAAAAAAAAAAAAAAAAATAGGAAAAAGTGTTACAGCTCTTTTAGAATTTGTCTAGCAGGTTTCCCAGTCCTCACCAGAAGACCCTCCCCCCCACACACACACACAAAAAGAAAGTTTTAAAATAGGGAAAAAACTAATTAGCTGGGCGTGGTGACATGTGCCTGTGGTCCAAGCTACTCAAGGAGGCTGAGGCAGAAGGATCACCTGAGCCAGGAGTTTGAGGTTGCTGTGAGCTAGGCTGTCGCCATGGCTCCCTAGCCTGGACAACAGAGCGGGACTCTGTCTCAAAAAAAAAAAAGTGAAAGTAAAGCAGATGTTTCAACTGAGATTTTTGTTTCCTCAAACTTAGATTTCTGTAGGTAATTTATGGATTAGATCTAAACTTAATAATATTTCAAATATTTTTAACCTCTTAAGAATTAGGAAATATTAATTCTTTTTTTTGAGACAGAGTCTCACTGTGTTGTCTGGGCTAGAGTGCCGTGGCGTCATCTTAGCACACAGCAACCTCAAACTTCTGGGCTCAAGGATCCTCCGGTCTCAGCCTTCCAAGTAACTGGGACTACAGGCATGCACCACCATGCCCGGCTAGTTTTTTCTATATATTTTTAGTTGTCCAATTAATTTCTTTGTATTTTTAGTAGAGACGGAGTCTCGCTCTTGCTCAGGCTGGTTTCGAACTCCTGAGCTCAAACAATCTGCCCGCCTCAGCCTCCCAGAGAGCTAGGATTACAGACGTGAGCTACCGCGCCTGGCCTAATATTAACTCTTAAAGTTTTTTTTTTTCCTATGTTAGTGGTGGTGGGTCTCCCCCTTCTCTCCCCTCCCCTTATTAACCCCTGTTGTATAAATTGTGGAATTGATTTACTGTATTAAGTCTCTAGAGAAACTGTTGCTACCCAGAGGGCTTCTAAGAT
>CAUYSK010017077.1:0-17848 GCA_963575035.1 Avahi laniger | reverse complement strand
TTTTATTTTTATTAATACATTTTTGTTTGTCTCTTATATCCTTTTTTTTTTTGAGACAGTCTGGCTCTGTTTCCTGGGCTAGAATGCTGTGGCATCAGCCTAGTTCATAGCAACCTCAAACTCCTGGGCTCAAGCGATCCTCCTGCCTCAGCCTCCTGAGTAGCTGGGACTACAGGCACGTGTCACCATGCCCAGATAATTTTTTCTATATATATTTTTAGTTTTCCAGCTAATTTCTTTCTATTTTTCAGTAGAGACGGGATCTCGCTCTTGCTCAGGCTGGTCTCGAACACCTGAGCTGGAACGATCTGCCCGCCTCAGCCTCCCAGAGTGCTAGGATTACAGGTGTGAGCCACCATGCCCAGCCTATATCTTTATTTTATTTTTAAAATGAACATATTTAAACTACCAAAGAATAAAATAAGTTTCAATGAAATAATCCTCCCAGATTGACCAGCACAAATATAATAGAACATTAGTAAACCATAAGGGCTAAACTGACAGCAGCTACGCTCATGATTTAGTTCTAACTTCCTGTGCCTGGCTAGCGTCACTACCACACAAGGCTGGTTGTGAGAGTTTATGGGGGTCAAGTTCACCAGTCTGTTATCAGCTTTTGACTATGGTGCAATGTACTGTATTTCTGTTTGAAGTGGAATTTGTGAATAGTGGCACAGCTTGGCAGTACTTTTTAATTCTGTCTGCTTAACAGCCCATCATGTCAAAGAAGACCAAGAGAACGCTGAAGGAAGAAAACAGATTTTTTTAATGAGAATCGGGAATTGCAATATTATCCTGTTTTGCTAAAGGTAAGATGATTTGCTTGCTTTGTGATACTGCAATATCATCATTAAAGAAGTTCAATGCTCATCAGCATTATAACACTCATAAGGACCACAAATATTTTAAATTAGAGTGAGAGGTGTGAAAGGTTGTATTGCAGAAACTAAAAGACGAAAAGCAAAAGCAAAGACAATTCTTTCAAGCAGCAATAAGACCTGGAAATAATGCCACTGAGGCAATGTATATAGTAGCTTACGCACTCAGGGGAAAAAAGAAGCCATTCAATGATGCAGAAATTGTGAAAGAATGCATTGTCGAAGTTGTAGGATACTTACACACCTATAACGTTTCAAAGTATAAATGACTACCTTTTTTAAGGAGAATCGTAACTGATAGGCAGCATGAATTAGCCTTCAACTGAACAGAAACAACTCCATGCAATATTTCAAAAGGAAAATATATATTATTCAATTGCTCTGAATGAATCAACTGATACTACTGACTCAGTGCAGGTTTATACTTCATTTGTGTCATAACAGAAGATTTTCTTTGCTAGGAAGAATTACTCGCTTTGGGCACTCTTGTGAACAGAACGGGGGAATAGATATGAATATCTTCAACAACTTTCAAGATAAATGTTGTGAAGCTGGATTGAATTTGGCAAGTTTAGTGAGTGTTTGTACAGACAATGCAGCATAACAAAAAAACTTGATGAGTTTATCGCGCAGATCCAGATATTCTCCTTTCTTTTCATTGTATTATCCATCAGCAAAATCTCTGTGCTAAAGCTACTATTTTAACTGACACTTCGCAACAAGTTATAAGTATTGTTAACTATATTTGTGCAAATGCAACATGGCATTGACGGTTTCCTAACATGCTAAAGTTGATTGATGAGGTATTCAGGGTGGATTTGCCATAACATTCTAAAGTGCATTGGCTATCACAGGGACAGGTGTTAGTCAAAATTTGATCTCGGTGAGAACAGATAGTTACATTTTATGAAGAAAAGAATCAGCAATGTGAATTATTGAAAGAAGATTTCTATAGGAATGCAGCATTTCTGTGCGATATCATGTCAAATCAAAACGACTTGAATATTTCTTTGCAAAGTAAAACTGAGTCTATATACTAATATGATATGTGACAAAAAACCCAAGCATTTCGAAAAAAGCTATTTTTTTTTCAAAACTTTCTTCTTCAAAATGAAATTTCGGATGAACATTTTCCCCAGTTAGCAAAGGGCATTGGTGAGCAGGATGATATATGCGAGTCATTTGAAGAATACTTAGTTATTATAGACCTATTAATTGGAGAATACAATGAAAGGTTCACTGATTCTGAGAATCATGACTTTACACTCAAATTAACATTTCAGCTTCACCTAGTTGATGTCACCAAGGCACTTAAAGAATTATAGATGGAATTGATTGAGCTCTCAGTAGATGACATTTTAAAGTCATTGAGGCTAAGAAAGATCCAATTGAAATATGGAAAAATGCAGTAGAATACCTATGCCTATGGCAACATGCCTGAAAAATGCTTTCTTGCTTTTCGACCACTTATTGCTATGAACCTACACTCTCCTACCTAACCTAAATCAAGATGCCCTTAAGGTCACCAATGACTGATACCCATCTAGAAGATCAACTGAAACTGTGCATGTCCCTGCTGCAACCAAATATTCAAGTGCTTTCCAAAAAGGCAGACACAACAAAGTCATTAAAAGGTTAGTTAACTTTAAAATTAACAAATAGTTTTCATTTTTTGAAACTATTAAGTACATAGTAGTTAGATTTTTACAAAATAATGTACATTTTTAAGTAAGTATATCTAACTGAAGTTTCTTGAATGCTGCCTTTTTCGATTACAGCTAAATTCAATACAACCTTCCAACATGAAAAATGTCCCCATTCCTAAGGCATTGTTAAAGGAGAAGAAATATTACTATGTCATATCATGAAAATTTTGATAACTATAACATGGTAATTGATTTCCTTTGTAGTTTTATGTATTTTATTCCATGCCAAATACCATTATTCTGAGAAGGAGTCTGGAGACTTTATCAGCCTGCCAAAGCCTCTGCCTGGGGCCATGTTGCTTCAGTGGCTGGTCAGCTGGTTGGGTAAAGAACAACAAAGGCTGTAAGGGCCCACTTGTGGGATCAGTTCACTTCGCCTCAAACCTATCTGTTTGGCAGAAAACAATACCCCTTGGGCAGTGGATTCTGTCTTGGCATCGCGTTATGGGAGGGGCGGGATCTTTTGGACATGGAACTAGATGGCTGCAAAGCACAGTAAATGCAGGAATTAATCACTTGTAACTGGGAGATTTCTCAGCAGTTCCTCATTCTGTTTCTCTGTCCGCCTGGCCCTCTTGGTCTATGTCCAGTAAGTCTCTCCACTTCCTGTTCCCTTTTCTCTCTCTGCACCCCTGCTTATCTCCCTTCTTCTCTCTCTCTCTCTTCCTTTTCCTTTCCTTTAATTCATTTCCTCCCATTTCTTTGGGGAGGAAGGTGTAGAAAATTCTGAATGCAGTCGCTGGGCACCTGGCGGACATTCTTCTCTCTGCGTGGCCTTGTGTTCTTGGCACGGCTGCATGCTGGCCCCTTTCTGTCATCACGCAAACACACATACACGCTCCCTCTCATTCTCTCCCTGACACACGCACCTCGGGAAGATTATATTTATAATACCTTGGGGCAGTTCCAAATGCCAGTATTAATTTAAGAGCACACTTGTGTCTCTTGCTTGGAACAGCCTGAATTTTCCACTGGCTTGGAGTTTCCATGTTTTTCCAGCTCAGAGAGGAGTGAGAGCCTCCGGGGGACCAGCCATGTGTAGGAGCGCTATCAACTTTCTGCTCTGAGGGCCGTGCTCACTGGACATTTGCTGAAGGACATACAGTCACGTTTGGCCCAAGCGGCTCATGTTGTGTCTTTTCAAATAAGACCTGGCAAAGGGAAAAGCATCTGGAGGGGAGGAACCAGTGTCCAGTGAGAATGGAGCCTGCAGGGCTGACATGGGCTGTCAGAAATTCATCCATTTTCTGGGTCTAGAGGAGAAGAGGGGGCTATTGAAACCAGTTAATCACTGAAAAGATAACTTATAACTCCCACTCAATGTCTGGGAATTAATCTGAATTTACTTTCAATTGGGAGTGGCAGCTGAAAGCTCTCATTTCTCAAGACTGGACTGAAGGCTGCCTTTATGCACAGGTAGACTTGGGCAGTTCCTCTCTTCTTCCTTGTATTTAGCTGTTCCATGAAATAGTCTTCAAAGGATTCAAAGACAGTCATTTCACAGTTAGAGCTATGGCTTGAAATCCTCATCCCTGTGAGAGTTGACACACTGGCTTTAATTCACACTAAAGTGTATACGACTAACCTAAGATTCTTTCTTTTTCTTGCAAACAGTTTTGTTAAAAAAGAAAATATGAGGGAGGGCAGAGGAGAAAGGGGTAGGGGGACAGGCTGACACTTGAGAGAGAATTGGGTGGAGGGACAAAGAAATGGGATGCTGGAGATTATATAACTTTATAGTGGTGCTCAGAGTTGGCCCCAGTTTATTTCAAGAGGTAATTGCTCACTTTACTTATGGATTTCTCCCCACAAGTTTCTAGCATTTGGTTTCAAATAGACCTTATATTGGTTGGTTTTCTTAGCCTCTCATAAGAAAGCCTCGTTAGTGGGTAAAATGGGAAGGTGGCAAGAGAGAGGGGTTGTACTGAAATGGATCAGAACCATTGCTCAGAGGATGTTTCATTACCTTCGATGTAATTTCATCAGCTGTCATTTCAAAGCAAAGTTAAAATGCTCTTCCTTTCGCAGTAAACAAAGCTTGGGAGAATTCTTTCTGACTGAGCACTTCCCAAGCCACCATTCTTTAAGTGGAATTTATTTGAACAATTTCATGTTGATTTCTAGTCTGGGTACCATTTGGATCCTGTATGGGTCACTGAGAAAAAGGGCATAATATGTCACATGTTGCATATATAAATATTACCTGATTTTAGCTGTTCAGTGAGCTCCCAGGTCAAAAGAGGGGTTACCACCAATGGAAAAGTGTCACTTCCAATACAGGGTGTGCTGTGCGCATTAGTGATATGTAACATATTCAGTAAACAATCTGTATTGATTGTATGAACTTGTCAGCACAGTCCTGTAAACTTTGCAATAACATTCACTTTTTACTCTGCCCAACTTTATAGCTTCCCGTGCAAGTAAAGAACACAGCAAAGAAGGGAATATGTCACAGGGGCATCCTCCGTGAGACTTCTCCCTCTGGTATTTGGAAGGGATGAGGGAGGTTGAATTTAAGGTCACTGTCCCAGGACAGAGAGAAGGAAGAGACGAGTTTTTCTCAGGCTCCTTTCCTTTTGATAGAAGAGTGAGTCTCTGGCCCCAGATTCTACTGGGGTAACATAGAAAAATTATGCTTCACTACTACTCACAAAAAAATTTCATTGTTTGTAAATTGGGAATAATAATATATTTTGTACAGAATTAAGAATTAACGTGATAGGCTATAAAAAGTACATGACATGATACCTGGCACCTAGTAGTCACTCAATTATTGTTTGTTTCTTTCTGTCTGTCACCAGGTATAGTTTTGCATTTTACATTTAAGTCTTTGATCCATTTTGAGTTAATGTTTGGGAAAGGTGTAAGGTCTTTATTTAGATGATTATTTTTGTTTTGTTTTGTTTTGTTTTTTGGCATGTGGATGTCCACTTTTTCCAGCTCTATTTGTTGGAAAGTCTATCCCTTCTCCATTGAATGGCCTTTGTTCCTTTGTCAAAAATCAATGATTATGTCTGTGTGGGTCTTTTTCTGGGCTCTCTATTCTGTTCCATTTAGTCATTTGTCTATTCCTTCACTAATACCATACGGTTTTGATCACTGGAAAGCTTTTTAAAACTCCTAAAGCCTTATTCCCACAGGAAGCGCTATGAGTAGAAGCAGTGACTAACCAGGGACTGGGTATTTCCTCAGCTCTTATCTTCTCCCTGTTGTGTGTGAATTACAGGATGGGATTCCTAGTCTGTCAAGAGGAGAAGCCAACGCTACTAAGCCAAGGGCTCAGTGAGGGGGCTTGGTAGACTCATTCTCTTCCTTTCTGTTGATTTAGAGGACAGGGAAATGTCAAAAATGTCTGGTTGGTTAATCTCTGCTTTTTTGGAATTTAAGGTCCTAACGGTGACACTTTGCTACTGGCAGCTCAAGCATTACATATTCTGTTATTTTTATATATTTTGTTATTTTGTTGCTTGTTCTAGACTATGAAATTGTTTCCTTTTTACTGCTCAGTCCAGGCACGCCTCATGGCTGCCCATTATACCCATAGCTGACATCCGTCCTGTGCTTTATCGAGTGGTTCTCAAAGTATGGTCCTCAATTAGCACACCCCTGGGAAGTCACTTGAAGTGCAAATTCCCAGGCCCTACTCCCAGATCTAATGAATCCAACCTCTGGGATAAAGTCAAGTAAATCTGTGTTTTAACCAAAAAAAAAAAAACAAAACACATGGCCAAGTGCCTTTGAGAACCACTAACCTTGAGTTTACAACAAAATTTTCATTCATTTAATGATAACATTCTCACATTATTCTCCCAGATAGATGACACGATCTCCCACCTTCACTTTAGAGCTGGAGAAATGGAGGCTTAGAGATGCGTTGAGAGGGGTCTGGAACTGGTCTCTCGTAGTTTTTTTGTTTTGTTTTGCTTTTTGAGACAGAGTCTTGCTGTCACCTGTGCTATGGTATTATCACAGCTCACAACAACCTCAGACTCCTGGGCTCAAGTAATACTCTGCCTCAGCCTCCCTCGTATCTGGAACTACAGGCACGCACCACCATGCTTGACTAAATTTTTATTTATTTTTATTTTTTTAAAAAATAGAGATGGGGTCTCGCTCTTGCTCAGGCTCGTCTTGAACTCCTGAGCTTAAACAATCCTCCCGCTTCGGCCTCCCAGAGTGCTAGGGTTACAGGCGTGAGCCACGGCACCCCCACCTTTTAGTTATCTTTTTCCCACTGCATTTCAGGGCTGGCCATAGGATGCCCCCGCCTTGGCTGGCCTGCTGGGAGGGAGTGATCCTTTAACACTTCTCGGAACAGGACCCCACCCTTCAGAAGGAGAGTATCACCCGGTCAGCTGCTGAGGGACAGCACTGCCTGCCTCACCTGCTATCCCGAGTCGGGAGCTCTCTCTTCCCTCCCCAGGCCTCCTCCTCTCTTTCTCTGCAGGTGCAGCTGTCGTGATCAGCTGAACCCTGGGGATGCCTTGTCTTTGCCGAGGAACTGTGCGGCCTCAGAAGCATTGGGTGGCGGGAAGGGCCTCTCTTGGAAAGGTGGAAATGAGCTCTCTGAAGGGACAAAACTTTGGAAGAGCGCCCCTTAGGGCACGGAGCAGAGGCTTGCCTGTTCACTTAGGATGTGGACTTGGCGTCAGGGTACGAGTTTTATGAACATGGAGAAGGAATTTTGTTGAGTTTGTGGCCTTGTGCTGATTCTTTTGGGGAAGTTGAGTGGCATGAATAAGAAATCTTTGATGAGAGGAAAAAAATCAGTTTTAGTGAAGTAAATATAGGTTCCTTTTCATTTGTGAATATATTTCTTCCATTGTTGTTACTCCACTCATAAGACGCATACACATACCCAGAGATTCAGATTCCTTTGTCTGTCCATCCACTGTGATCTGTGCTGTTTTCTCTCAAGGAGGCACAGCGACTTGGCATCTGCCAGCGTGGCAGTAGGCTCTGGCTGTCACAGGCAGCGGAAGTAGTGGCCTTCTGTTAGTTGATAATACTGGCGGCATGTGCCCCTCACTTTGTGGTGCACACACACACGCACAGTACCCCTTATGCCTTTTTAACTTCCAAGAGTCTTTCAGACATATAAAATTTGCCTTGGTCAAAAGTTTAAAATAACGACTCAAATAATGGATGAAATCCATTCAGGCAGTTTGGTGGTTTTAAGCAAACCTGAATTTCTACTTTTTGAAAAGTATCGAATATATTGCCAAGAATAAAGCTAAGTGGGCAAAGCAAGACTTATTCCTCCCTATTGAGGAGGAAATAAAATTGTGCATATTAGATGACGTCTTGAAGGTTACTGCTTGGGAAAAGACGCCCCGGAGACCTAGGCTGTTCACGTTAAGACTGAACGTGAGGTCAATATGTGAATTAAATAACACCATGGCAAACTTGGCTGAAAGGGAGTCCGCAGGAGTTTGTGAACCATTCATTCTTCGAATGAAACATCTCCTCCCTAATGAAATACCTATTTCCTCTCTCTTTTGACCTTGGGCAGTCTATGAAGGATAGTGCTCTTTGTTAGTGATGATCTAATTTCTAAATACATGTCCTGCCCTTATATATTGCTGGTGAGAATGTACAACGGCGCAGCTGCTGGGAAAGACAGTTGGGTGGTTCCTTAAAAAGATAAACACAAAGTTATGTGTGTTTATTACCCAGAATAGTCTACTTCTAGATATATATATATATATATATATATATATATATATAGTCAAGATAATTGAAAACAAATTGAAAGGAGCAGCCTTGCAAAAATACACCTAACTCCACCTAGGAAAATACCTAATCTCACCTAGGAAAATACTTCATCCTATAATTTTCCCAGTAAAGATCAATCCTATGAGTTCTCTCAGTAACAGACACTCTGCAGGAATTATGTTTTGTACGACTTCTGAAAAACCTGAATGGATGGAAAAGAGATGTAAATCTCTCACTTTCAACATTGCTTCTGAAAATCTGCTTTTACAGAGTTCCTGAGTAAGCAGCAGAAGAACGAGCTACAGCCTTAACGATATCTCGAGGACAGAGTCACATCTCCTGTGATAACCCCTTCTCTGAGGAAAGGCGGGAAACCAAGTCTTTTTTTGTTTTTTTTTTGAGACAGAGTCTGGCTCTGCTGCCTGAGCTAGAGTGCCGTGGCATCAGCCTAACTCACAGCAACCTCAAACTCCTGGGCTCAAGTGATCCTACTGCCTCAGCCTCCCAAGTAGCTGGGCCTACAGGCGTGCGCCACTATGCCCGACTAATTTTTTCTCTATATATTTTTAGTTGTACAGATAATTTCTTTCCATTTTTAGTAGAGACAGGGTCTCGCTTTTGTTCAGGCTGGTCTCGAACTCCTGACCTTGAACGATCCTCCCACCTCGGCCTCCCAGAGTGCTAGGATTACAGGCGTGAGCCACCGCACCTGGCCTAGGAAACCAAGTCTTGGACTTTGACATCCTTGCGGTTTTTCTCATCTACTTGCTGCCAAGAAGAAGGAAAGGAGCACATGTAGCAGTTTCTTAACTCTACCCTGCCATTTTTACAACCCCCTTTAAAAATCCCGAATTGATGATTTTCGGGGCCAGCACATTCTTCCTCTTTCCACCTCCGTGCAATCCTTTCCCCTTCCCTCAGGGAAAAGTAAGTAAATGAACCTTCTCTTTCCATCCTAATCTCTGTCTGGAGAAATCTTTCTCAAGACACTCGTCCACTGTCATCGCCACCCTAGCACATATGTTCATACAAAAACTTGTACGCACATGTTTATAGTAACAGTATTCATAGTAGACAAAAAGTGGAAACAGCCCAAATGTCCATCAGCTGAGAAGCAGATAAACAAAATGTGGTATAACCATACACTGGAATATTATTCAGCTGTAACAAGAATGAAGTACCGATGCACGCCATGACTTGGATGAACCTTCGAAACACTTTGCTAAGGGAAAGAAGCCAGAATCAAAGGGCTGCATTTTGTTCGATTCCATTTACATGAAATGTGCAGAACAGGCGAATTGTCCTTCCACAAAATCCCCATGTTGAAGTCCCAACCCCCAGTACATCAGAATGTGACTGTTTTTGAATATAGGGCCTTAAAAGAGGTGATGACATCCTATGGGTGGGCCCTAATCTAATGACACTTGTATCCTTATAAGTGGAGGAGATTAGGACACAGTCACCAAGGGAGACCATGTGACAACAGA
The DNA here is from genome assembly GCA_963575035.1 of Avahi laniger. NCBI lineage: Eukaryota > Metazoa > Chordata > Mammalia > Primates > Indriidae > Avahi > Avahi laniger. Next base: position 8,062 of record CAUYSK010017077.1, on the reverse strand, counting down.
GCGAGAAACCTCAGAAGAAACAACTAATAGTGCTAGTCAGATCTGAGCAGGGTGTCTGGGGTGTTGTCAGCTAGTGCAGAATTTTATCTAAGAGTCACTGGAAGGCTTTAAGTAGGAGTCTACAGATCTGATGAATATTTGGGAGACTGAGTTTGCTTGGAAGTTCCAACTAGGAGGACTAACGCACCCCTGACCCTAGACCCAGAGGTCAACATCTCTATCAACCCAAGGCTGGATTAAACTTTCTTTATCTTGTTGATTATCCCTCGTTTTAAGTAGAGTTTTGCACAAAAAGAAATCAGCCCACCCAGGACAGCATTGCCTCAGTACTCCAAATGTGAACTAAAATAAAATTTTAAGGCTCACTCCCCACCACCGGCTGACTAAATGGACCTCCTTGTGGCCAAAGGAATACTCTAAAACTAAATTGCTTGCCAAGAGGATGGAGGTCAGACATGTCTTATCATGCTCATCTCCCTTCTTGGAGACATCCTTTGTAACCCATTAACAGGCCTAAGGGTATGTAAGACAAACCTGCAGGTCCTCAATTTACACAACAAATCTATGTCCAGTGGCTTATCTCTGATAAAGAGCTTCTTATGTTAAAACATTCCAAGCCTTTAGACAAAGCTTCATGTCTTTAACCAATTACGGGCCAAAGAATCTTTAAACCCATCTATAACCTGTAAGCCCCCACTTCGAGATGGCCCACCTTTTTGGGCCAAACCAATGTATGCCTCCCACATATTGATTTATGACTGTACCTGTAACCCCTGTCTCCCTGAAATGTATAAAACCAAACTGTAACCCAACCTCTGCGAGTCCACTTGCTCAAGGCCTCTTGGACGTGGCTCCAGGTCATGGTCCTCAAATTTGGCTCAGAGTAAATCTCTTTGAAATTACTTTACAGAGTTTGGTCTTTTTTTTCCGTTGACACAAACAAATTCTGAACAGCGTAAGGGTCAACCCTAAATGCACATTTTGCAAACCCTCTAATCTATTTATGCCACAAAAATCTCCTAAATAGAGGAACTGGATCAAATGCAAACAGGCATTGTTGACTTGCTGTGAGTACATTGGTAAGGCTGATGGCTCCATGTGCCACAGAGTTATAAAGAGAGATTTCTGCGTGGTGATTTTCTGTACTCATTTTGTTTTTTCATCTTGGTCAAGATCTCCAACGATAAACAAAGGGAACATTTTGACTTGAGAAATATCTAGTTTACTTTGTTAATAAGCAAACCTGAAAATGGAAAAAATAATTTTGTTATGTAAACATAGCCTTGCTGTTCAGTTAGTGCAAAGTATAACTCTTGCAAAATGCTAAGGCTACATGGTCCCCATGGCGCTAGAGTTTAAAACAGTTTTGGAGGAATAAAAACAGCAGCTCTGTTTATTGTGCAAATGTAGTGAATGTCAGAGCCAAATCGTAAAAACTATTTTAAACAACTGAATGCCATTTATCAGCTGTGAGCTACCTGCTTCAACAAAACTTTCAAGTTTAAAGAGAGAAAATCTCTCTTTTCTCTCCATGTATTTAAAGACAGTATCCGAATTAACATCTGAGTCATAAATAGTCCATGAAACAGATGACTCCTTATCTTATGACTTGATTTTTTTTTTTTTAACAGAATTCTAAGTGAATCTCTTTTCTCTTTTGCATTTTTAAAAGTTATTTCCCCTCTCTGGTTTGGTATTCTGGTTAATGTGCTGAAGCAGGCTCCTGGCAGCCAGATGGAACATGATCTATATTTAGGGCTTCCATTAGCTCTTGTGTTTGAATGTGCTACCGTTTCCTAATTTCAACACAAATATTCTATGAGAGTGGATTGCCATTTATGTTATTGCTGAATAATAAAGTCATTATGCTAATACGTCTTATTTTTCATGGAGATTTTCTTAAAAACCATGGGTATTCTCTTTTTATTGGTCACATACTGATAAATGGGAAGTTGTTAAACTGATGCCATGCGCCAGCTTTCAGGCTGGTCAGCCTTGGGTCTGGCTTTTCTGGACATCTCTCCCAGGCCAGGATGGAAACCACTTCGTGCCTTCTTTTCGGTTTGTGGGAATTCAGCCACCCAGTTTAGCCTTGAGAAAGGAAGAATGAGAAATGGAACCAGTTCATCTTAGGCTAAAAGGTTCATTTGGCTAGAGTAATTTTTTTCCTAGGATAAGAAATTACTGTGTCATTTCAAATGCACAGATACCACTGTGCCAAGTGCTGCAGAGAGTTTAATGCTGAACTTTTCTAAGAAAATTAATTGACTGTTCCTGAGAGTTTAGGGGTAGTAGATTTCAAGGAAGAAGTACTCTGTTTTTTATCACCGCTTCCCCAAACTATGTAGTAGAAGGCTCTTAGGATGATTATAAAAATAACAATCCCCACTTGCTTATGCTAGACAGAATACAAAGCAGTTTCACAACATTTCTGCGTTGGATTAGAGTAATCCTCCTGGTATTCAAAAACCTCCCCTGAGCCCACAGTACGCCGGCATTGCCATCAGAATCCTGGGAGAGAGGCCTTGGGCTGGGTTTGGGGGTTCTAATAAACATAGCACATGGGGCTGAGCGCAGTGGCTCACGCCTGTAATCCTAGCACTCTGGAAGGCTGAGGAGGGAGGACTGCTTGAGGTCAGGAGTTTGAGACCAGCCTGAGCAAGAGCAAGACCCTGTCTCTACTAAAAATAGAAAAATTACCAGGGTGTTGTGGTGTGCGCCTGTAGTCCCAGCTACTCCGGAGGCTGAGGCAAGAAGATCGCTTAAGCCTAGGAGTTTGAGGAGGTTGCAGTGAGCTGTGATGATGCCACTGCTCTTAAGCTGAGGCACAGAGTGAGACTCTGTCTCAAAAAAAAAAAAAAAAAAAAATCAACAACAACAAAAAACCCCAAAACATAGCACATGGTATTAACAACCTTCTGTAATGAGAGTCTTAAACAAAAAAGAAAAATTTGAAGTTACAAGTACTTGACGGGGTTTGCGGACGTTGGAAAGGAGGTGGGGAACCTACACATGCCTTCTGTGCAGAAGGTGAATGGCAAGTTCATGCTTGCTCTCAATTGTGGCAGCTGTTTGGACTCAGTAGGAATATCTGTGGTGTATTTGTCACGTGAAGGAAAAGATCGGGGGTTCAATGGAGTGGCCAGAAACACTGGATCATGTTTTTTTCAGTCACCGAGGTGGCCTACCCCATGCTTCTAGATCAACGTGGAAGATCAGATACGGATGTCTGGTGTTTGTTCTTTTATGCATCCACTGAGACGGGCTTCTGGTTCCGGCGTCACATGGGCTTCCTGCTGCCCTGGCTGGAGAGGATGATAATGAGGAGAGATCTCAGGCTATACCAATGGCCCTTGGTCCCAGCTCCCACTGTTTTTATGTTGTCTTTGTCTTTTGTCTTCCCCCTGCAGTGGGACTGTGGCCACTGCTGGCCGCCTTCCCGCTCCTCTGACTGCCTTTCTCTGGTTTCCTTCTTGGCCTCTCTTCCTGAAATTGTCACTTAAATGACATTCTCCCAGGCTATGCCCTTTGGCACCTATCTATTCTTACTTTATCTACACTCCCTGGACAGTCTCATCTGTTCCCAAGGCTTCAATTACCATCTCTGTTGCTGACGGCTCTAAAATGAAATCTACGCCTGAAGCCCAGACCTTGTTCTCTGGGTCCAGGAACATCTCAAACTCAACATGTTGGAGACAAACTCATGATGTCCCCCCACCCTTGCCCTCCCAAGACCAGGCCTGGTCCTGAGATCCTTGTCTCTGTAAAGTGGCCAAGATTTACTGTGCGTGTGATATTCCAGGCTTGCTTCCAGGCATTTGACATACTTTACCTCGTTTAACCTTTTCCAGAGCCCAACACAGTAGATACAATTATCGTCCCCATTTTGCACATCTGAGGCACGGAGCGACGGGGTGTCCTGTCCCAGATTGGACAGCTGGGTGTGGGCAGAGCTGGAGATTTAACGCAGGCTGTCTAAAGTGGGCCCACGCGTTCAGCCACTCTGCTGTGCCACTTGCTGTTGTACGTTTACCCAAGTCAGGAACGGGGCATCGTTTCTGATGTCTCTTTCTCCCCTGCCCCCGTATCCAATCCAATGCTAATCCTGTCACTTTTATCTCCCGAATAGCTCGAGCTTTCTATTTTTCTCTGCTTCCTCATCACCCCCTAGTCCAAGCTATTATCTCTAGCCTGGACAGCGCGATGGCTTCCTGGCAACTCCTCCTGCTGTTCTCTCTTCTCTCCTTTCCACCCCATCCGTGTCCCGGGCTGCAGTCTCTCTGAAACAGAAATTCCACTGTGTCACTGCACTACGTGAGATGCTCCAGTGGTTTCCCTTGTCCTCAGGGCAACGTCTGGACTCTAAGGTGGCTGGAAACGTGCACGCTGGGCTCTCTCCTCTCCAGCATCATCCTTCTCCCTAGACCTGTCCCCTCCACTTGTACCATGTGCAGGTCCAAGTCTCTCTGAGCCTCTTTCCTTTCCTGGCTCTTGAAAGGCCCCCTGTTCACTTCCACCTCTCCGTCACTGAGCTGTCTGATCCTTTTGCCTGGAACGTCCTTCTCCCGTCTCGCTTTCCCCTTCTCTGTGCCTGGCTTACTGCTACTCATCCTTGAAGGCTTTGGAGATCTCCTCCCTGGGATCTACAACGGCATTTTGCTGCCTGGGCTGTGTGTCCAATATAGCTGCCACTCACTGTGGGCTAGGCTTTGTTCTGAGTACTTTAAATATACTAACTTATTTAATTTTGAAAAACCTCTGTGAGGTAAGTAGGCACAATTATTAGTATTATATTTCCATTTGGCAGAGGTATATCCATCACAGTCCAGACAGGAGAACCGATGCCACTCTCGTAGTTCATCAGAGAAAACTTGTTACAAGGCTATGACCACAAGGGTACTGCAAGAGCAGAAAAGGCACATGGTGGATGCCAGGCCATCCAGAGATGAGCAACCGTGGGAAGCTGCTGCTGCAGGTTGGAGGGACAGAAGGAGGAGGGGGTGTCACCAGAGCTGAGGTGCTGGGACCAGAACCCTAGAGAAGATGCAGCCACTGCCAGAGCAGTCATCCCAAACAGAGAGGGGGTGAAGTACTCCGACATTCCCTCCTCCTACCCACTAAGCCCCCCCACCGCTTCCCATGGGCTCAGCTAACCAGGCGCTCATTGGCAGGAGCCTGGGAAATGCAGTTGGCAGGAAAGACAGGGAGTGGATTGAGAGCAGACAGGCAGGAGACAGACTCAGAGAAGTTAACTAATTTGCCCTAGCTCATAAGGCTTCTAGTGGCAAGGCCTTGGTAGTTTGGCCCCAGAATGTGTGCCTTTAGCCACTGGTCTACACTGCCTCTCTGAGTCGCCGTGCCCCAGATGTGCAAAATGGGGACAGTAGCAGCACCCTCTGGATCGGACTCCAGAGTCAGCGCTTACTGCCGCGTTGGAATTCCTGTGTGACAGACTCTCTCTCAGTCAAGCTGCGGTTTCTCTGGGGTCACGGGCTGTGCCTTTTTGCCTTTGATTTCCTAACATTGGCAGGGCTCCTGGTGCCTGGAATACCTTCACTGCACATTTGCTTCATGACTTATTAAATGGCGTGGTGATTTGTTGGTGCCGTGGAGAGTAGATGTTCCCTGGACTTGTTTCTGGCCTTCTCGCTCAGCAGCGAAGCGCAGACACAGGATCTGGAGGCCCAGCCTCTCTTCAGGAACGGATTCTAGGCCGTCTCCACACGGCAGTCACCCGTGTACCCGCTCTGCCATTCCATCCAGTTCTGCGGCACCGTTCCGGCCTTCCCCTCGTAGAGGCCGTCTATGTTCTACCTCTGCGGTGGCAACTAAGGACGAAGGATGAGAGTCAGAGTGGGAAAACTGCAGCCAGGGGGGCTGGAAGAGACAATGAAATGGGGTGAAAGGTCACGATTAAAGAGTTCTCGGGGGTGTTAACAATCATAATTTGAAAATGCACATCTGGAGGGAAGAAGAGCTGGGAACTATCCACAGCTAGGACAGATGATGTCTACTGCTATACGAAGTGGAAGCAACTCACTCTCCTCTGCCTCTGTTTCCCCACATAAAGAAGAGGGCAAAGATCATTTTCACCGACCATTGGAAGGTACTTCCTAATCCTCAGAGAAAGTCTGTAATGAATCTATTATTGAATCTGGCTTTGGCATGAGGACATTGGCTAGTACGATGTTGGGGTGTTGCCTTTCTTGAAGTTCCTCTCATCTTGCCAGAAGAAAGAGTTGGGCTTCTCGTGAGAAGCCAGTGTGTGTTTATTTAACAGATAATAAGAATTATATAGTTGATAATTTTGTTCTTCCCTTTGGCAGCTTACAAAGGGCAGAGCCCTATTGACCAGTGGCTTGGAGGCGTGCAGGATTTCACAGAATGCCTTTTATGTACTAAGGTCACCACTGCGACTCACTTTTCCATTTTCTTTGTTTCTCCCCTTCGTTTGTATTTAACTGATTTTACCTTGCTGACTTGTACACATCTCTGTAAGCCATCCTCAATCCTTCCTAGGACAACACAAATTAATTAATTAATTAATAGTTAATGATTGGAATGTTTTTAATCATAGACTTGATTTCCGGCTTTGTTTTAGTGGAGCACTTTGAGCTACTAACACACATCAACATTCCACCACTTTCTAGAATGAACCAATCCAGCAGAGACAAATTTATGGCAAAAAGCTATATATGTTAAATTCAAGAGCTCCTAGCTGAAAGTTGTAATTTTAGAGTTGATTGATCGAGAAATAGATGTCAACAATTGACTCAATTTTGGTAATGTTTTTAAATGAGTTTATATTTTATAAATACATATACAAATAATAAATTTATAATTTACTTATTGTACTTTATTAGCCACAGCCAATCTACATACATATGAAAAATAGTTGCATATGTAGGGTGGAAACAGAGTCTTCACCCGGTCTCAGATAATGTGGATGAGCTTTAGGCATAGAAGATCCCTTGCAAGAATGCCATAGACCCCCTAGAGGCTGAGTTTTATGGGCTGGGAATCTTGGCATTCTCCCTTTACTCAATTTTCAAGGAATATTTGGTTAGGTGCTAGTGTCCCCAAGTCTGCTGTGGCACTGGAGTGTTTCGCTTTCATGAAAACTGGAAAATCATCGACTCAAACTCAACCTTTAGTGATAAAATTTCCCTTCTAATTTTGTTTTTTGTTGTTGTTTTATTTTGTTTTGTTTTGTTTTGCTTTGAGACAGGGTCTCATACTGTCACCCAGGCTGGAGTGCAGCAGCCTGATCACCTTGAACTCCTGGACTCAAGCAATCCTACCGCCTCAGCCTTCCAAGTAGCTGGGACTACAGACATGCACCACTTGAGCCTGACTAATTTTTTTTTTTTAAATTTCTTATAGAGACAGGGTCTTGCTATGTTGCTCAGACTGGTCTTGGACTCCTGGCCCCAAATGATTCTCCCGCCTTGGCCTCCCAAAGTGCTGGGATTACAAGCATGAGACACTGTGCCTGGCTCCCTTCCAACTTTCTAAACATGCAACGGAATCACTTGATTACATTTCAACAATGTTTAACTAAACACACATTTGTATTGTGATTTTATTCTTTTACCTGTCCTGATATAATATTTCGTCATTATCAATTATGTACAAATTATCAATTATATATTCCTAGTAAAGAATACATCTAAGAAGACAGGGATCTTATTTTGAGAAAAGGAAACTGTAGGGGAGCTAATCACTTGACTGAGGTCACATTGCAAGTCAGAAGCTGATCTAAGACTAGAACTTTCTCTTTTTTTTCTTTTTTAAAATTTATTTAGTTTTAGAGATGAAGGTCTCACTATGTTGCCCAGGGGAGCCTCAGATTCCTGGGCTCAAGCAATCGCCCCACCTCAGCTTCCGGAGTAGCTGGGACTAGAGGCCCAGGCCACCATGCCCAGCTAGACTTGATTTCTTAAAATGAATTTTACTGCCTTTTCCTTTATTTTACATTGCCTAAGGGATGTCTTTCTTTAAAATAAAATTTAATCTTTTTAAGTAAACAAGGCTTCAAACCCTCAGCCACACCTTCATCTCT
>CAUYSK010017076.1:0-41503 GCA_963575035.1 Avahi laniger | reverse complement strand
CCCAGCCTTCTGATCCCATTAAGTTATTATATTTACTCTTTCTGTAGTGTGATGATGGCCAAGTCCTCTTTCTGAAACTCCAGAACAGCCATCTCCTGCTGGCTTGTCTTAGACTGTGCAGCCCTGTTCCTTTGCTTTCCCTTCAGTGTGACCTTCCCCTGGGGTGAGCCTGGCCTCCTCTCATCTCTCTGACCCACTCACGTTAGTAAGAAAATTCTAGGTCTTCCCCTGCCTCTTAAATATGGACACCTCCTAGGACTGCAGCTCCACCGGTCCTTCTTGGCTCAGCTTCAGACCAGAACATTCACCTACCCACGGAGGCATCTCCTGCACATGTCCCACGGGTCCTAGTTGCAATATTACCAAGTCGAGCTCCCCAACTTTCCCCTCTGCATGCACTTGCCTCTCTGCGTCCTCTGTCTCAGTGGCAAGAACCATTAGCCCCTTGTCATCCAAGCCAAAGATTTGGTGGTCACCCTAGAATCTCCCTTTTCCCTAACCTTCTTCAACCAATTAGTGTCCAAAGACCTAATTCTGTCTTCTAAACAGCTGTCCAATCCATCGTCTCATCTCCGTCTTCAGCACTACCACAGTCTCCTCGCAAGCTCCTGTTTCTGGTCTTGGCTGGCCTCAAATGGACCCTCTTCATGTTGCTAGAGAAAAATTCTAAGTTTTTGCTGACCTGGCCCTCGCCTGCATCTCCAGCTTCCCTTTGTGTCATTGTTAAGTCACATTCAGCCATCGGTCATGGAGCTCTAGGTATGGTTCCCAGAATGTCCTGTGTTCTCTGGGCCTTGGTGCTATTGCACCTGTGTGTGGGACATCCATTCCACGCAGATGAGTCAGGAGTGTGCCGCAGCCTCTTCTGCCCATCCTTCGGCTGTACATACCTCTTCTCCGTGTTCTCGTGAACGTCCATCTAAGCCTATTTCTATCACGGTTCTTATCACACACTATATACTATCTGCATTTTATTCAACTGTTGCTCCACTACACCTCAGTGACTGCTGCAGGGACCGTGTCTTTGCCCCCAGCTTTTAACAAGGGGCCTGCCATTCACAGACACAAAGCAGAAAGTAAATCTATGTTTGCCGAGTGAATTTTGAAAAACAAAGAAAGTGGAGGGTGAAAGGAAAACTATGATAGAGATGGGTTGGGGATTTGAACCAAATATTATTTCAAGCAGAGACAGCAAACTTTACCTCCATGAAGATGTTTCCAGAAACATCACTCCCAGCTTTGCCCATGGATGGTCTAGCCTTCAGAGACAAATGTGTTCTTCAATTCACTGTCTTTGGGACAGGAGTCGGGTTCCCAGTGGGAAGGATCTCAGCCCCTCTGTGCTCCTCAGTGTGCTCTCTGCACCCCCGAGTGCTTCTCACCTTCCACCTTTTCTTGCAATTATGTTTTCCTCATCTCATCTCTTTAACTGGAAGCTCCTTGAGGGCCAGAGCTATTTCTACCTCAGGTTTATATTCTCCACGGGGCACAGTGGCATGCTTTGCATTTCTTCGATCCTCAGTAAATACGTGTAGAATGAATTAAGGAATAAATAAAATAAACCTAAAAAATTACTCTTGATTTTTCTCTCAGGGCTATTACACCCTTGTAAAATATGTCAACTTTATAGCTGGCTCATTTTATTGTGTTTCATTTCAAGTGTTTTCAACATAACCCAATAAAGAAAAAAAAAGCGAGTTCATCAGTTTCTCTTCTTGTGTTCAGCCTGCATATCGGTTTATTGATCGGGGTGCTGAAGTCTTCTCCCAACCCCACTGTTTATTAGTGTTTATAAGCTCTAGCCAAGAACACCTTGCTGGGCCATTATCTTGTTTTCTTATTGGAATTTTAACACTTTGGTGGGTCTGTTATCCAAATATACCAGGTCTCTCAAGGTACTGGAGAGAGAATACTTACGTAAAATGATTCTTTAGCAATAGAAAGTCTTAGATTCTAATCTAATCAACTATGAAAGATAACGTTAGCAAAACTTGAGGATTAAATAGAGTTAGGAGTCAGCAATAAAATTAAATGCAACTAGAATGTGAGTGCTCCATCCATTTTCAGGGGGAAAATATGTTTTCCCGTTTGAAAGCACTTTCATTGCCCACATAATTTTTCAGAATGAAATATAACTTCATAAATACCGCAGCCATCATTCTCACTCTAGTAACTGCTTTGTAAACAGAAACATATAGTGTTTGTCTGTTACAGTGTTTCTGGAGGCACCTACTTTTTGTTAAAATGCAAATGTACAAAAGCAATCAAATGTAAAAGAAATTATTTAGCTTTGCCCCACTTCAAGATACATGGTTGTCTCCCCTAATTACCAGAGAAATCAACCTGAAAACATTTCTCTGATGGTTGTTAACTATGTTCATTTATTTTAAAGGTAGACTGGAGCCCTTCCTATAATAGGTGAACTGTGAATATTTCACATAACAAACACAGATCTCATGCATTTATTTACTCGTTCACACATTCTTGAAATTAGTTCAAATATTTGATGTTTACTATGTAGGCACTATGAGGAGCAATGAATAAAATTAAAAAAAATATATTCTCTGGCTCCAGAGGACTCATATTCAGGTTGGGCAATGAAATGTGTAACAATATACTGCAACACAATATGATAAAAGCTACATATCAAAATACAAGATGGTAAGGAAGTACAAAGAGGAAGAAACTCAAGCAAGATTCCAGGGAGAAAATGGCGTCTGCACTGGGTTTTGCAGTTAAGTAGGAATTTTCCACACTGACACAGATGGGAAAGGCAACCATGCCAGAGGGAACAGCATGTGCAATCGCAGAAGTATAAATGGAAATGGCATTTGGGCAGTTTAGTACAGCTGGATTACACATTTCGGTGACACCTGTGTGGACTTTTGTTTTTGAATTCATGATGGAACTCGTGAAATGGTATAATATCCATCTATTTCTGAGAGCATTTATGACTAATCACATTTAGCCGTTGAGTGTTTCAAGGGCAATCTCCACCCTAACAATCAGGAGGACACTTGGCATCTCCCGGAGCAGCTGCGCATTAGCTGTGAGGGACACTGCCTGGGAAATGCAAGTCGTCCGGGGGAGGGCAGAGCAGGGGATGCGCTTACCTTGGGGCAGACTGTGGGGTCCGGTCTCTGACTCCCAAGTTCTTTGCTGTGTTCTGAACTCTCGCTCCCTGAAAGTCAGGAAAATCACTCTTACCTCTACATTGTATTAGTAATAATTTAGCATATAATTAACATCTGAATGTGGCACAGTTGTGCCAGTAATGTTATTTATTTATTTTTTATTTTTTTGAGACAGAATCTGGCTCTGTTGCCCTGCTAGAGTAAGCGTTGTGGCGTCAGCCTAGCTCACAGCAACCTCAAACTCCTGGGCTCAAAGGATCCTCCTGCCTCAGCCTCCCGAGTAGCTGGGACTACAGGCATGTGCCACCATGCCCGGCTCATTTTTTCTATATATTTTTAGTTGTCCAATTAATTTCTTTCTATTTTTAGTAGAGACGGGATCTCACTCTTGCTCAGGCTGGTTTCGAACTCCCGAGCTCAAACAATCCGCCCGCCTCGGCCTCCCAGAGTGCTAGGATTACAGGCGTGAGCCACCGCGCCCCGCCCCAGCAATGTTATTTAACATCAAAAGAGACTGGATGCAGAAGATGGAAATTACCATCTGAGCATTTTCAAAATTAACACTTTTAAGAATCAAAATGAGCTGTTATGCTGTTTCAAAAGATTAATATTTATTTCTGTAGCCATCTAAATCATTCAACAGAAGTCTAAACAACAGCTTCCTGTTCACCATCTCGTCTATGTCTTCATTCCTAGAAGCAATCCATACCTGAGATGTTGAAAATAGAAAACAAGCAGGCTAAAATTACCTCCCCTGTGATGCCACTTTCCTGGAACGGAAATCACAGCCCTGTCAGACTCATGCACCTGTTTGTTCTTTATCCGCATAGCTAGCTATTAGTAGTATCAAGAAAATATTTTCGTAAATAGTTCTAAAGCAGTTTCTGGGCAAGGCGTGTCCGTGTGAGTCACTGAAATCTCAGAGTTTATAATACAGTGATCTACTTTAGCAAGGAAAACAGTCTTTTTGCATTCTGTCAAGTTCTTGAATGAAGCTGTTCAGTTCCTCGTGGAAAAAAATTACTTACTACACAGAACCAAAAACCAGGGGTTTGGCTGGCAATAGGTTAAGGCAGAGCTGTTAAAAAAAACTCTCATACTTTCTCTCCAGCTACTAAATTCTGAACTAAGGAAAAGGAAGGGTCCTTTAGAGTGGAGGAGGGGAAAAATAAATAAATAAATAACAAAGGAAAAAGGAAGAGAGAAAAGGAGAAAAGAAGGAAAAAACAACATAAAATATATTCTCTCAAAACGTTAAGGAGTTAAAAAGGCGTTTCATTTGGGCTGGTCCGAAGGTAGTGAGTCCTCTCAATTGTTTGCCCACGGTCAGTTACAGATCCAACTCCTTGTTCCACTTCTCCTCCCTTCTCACTACCGCGCTTGACCAGTCCTTAAAAAACAACTTTATTTTGAAGTGATTTTAGACACAGGGAAAAGTTGTAAAAACAGAACGGAGACTTCACATTCCCCACCTGGCTTCCCCTAATGTCAACCCTTCACTAAACCACAGTGTGATTATCAACACCAGGAACTCACACCAGTGCAACACTATTAACTAAACTGCACATCTTATTCAAATGTCACCCCTAGCTTTCAACAAGGGGCCTGCCATCTACAGACACACAGTCCCTAAGGACTAACGTCCCTTTCCTGTTCCAAGATCCACTCCAGGGTCCCATATTGCATGTTGTTGTCATGTCTCCTTAGTCTCCTCCAATCTGCAACAGTTCCTCAGCCCCTCCTTGCCTTCTATGACCTTGACACTTTCGATAAGTACTGGCCATTATTCTGCAGAATGTCTCAATTTGGGTTGGTCTGATGTTTCCTCATGATTAGATAGAGGAAGTGCATTTTTGGCAAGAAAATCAGAGAAGGGATGTTCTTCCCTTCTCAGGGCATCATTATCAGGGATACATGATGTCAATATGTCTTATCACTGGTGACATTAGTTTTGATTACTTGGTTAAAGTGGTGTCTACCAGATTTTTTCCACTATAAATTTATCACCTTTTTTTTGGTAGTATATAAATATGTTTGGGAATATACTGTGAGACTATACAAACATCCTGTTTCTCTTCAAACTTTTGCTTACTGATGTTAGCCTCCATTGGTCTACGTTGTCTGCAAAAATAATACTGTAGTGTCTATGAACTGGATTTATTCTATAAAGAAGAATTATCCCTTCTCCCCAAATTATTATTTATTCAATTATATATTTAAATCAACATAGGCTCATAGATATTTATTTTATTCTATCACATATAACCCATTATGATTATTATTGTTTTGCTCAATTTATTCCAGTTTTGGCCACTGGGAGCTCTTTCTTGTTGCTTTTTGTGCCTTTTTAACATGCCCCCATCATTTTTTAGTACTTCTTTACTTTCTGGCACTTCAAGATGTTCCAGGCTCATCTTCTCTGTCTCGGCTGTTAATTCACCACTTCTCCAAGGGGCCCTGGGTCTTTTCAGTGGAGAATGGCGTTTAGAAGCCAAGATTTGGACACTGGGTGTGCTCATTACTAGTGGGGAATAAATTCTTCTAGGCCTTTCCAGTAGATGAGGCTAGTTTACTAATATGAACACAGTCACGTGTCTATATTCATTTGTGCATCCATCCATCTCTGTACCTATGTGTCTGCATTCATCAGTTCACACTGAGACCTCTGATTCCAATCCAGGAGAACAGGGTTTATTCCAGATTTTAGCTTTCTCCCTTTCCTTATTTATAACTTTTTTCTCAGACAGTGAGGAATTTGCTTCTCATTGTTTACAATATCTTTACTTATTTGCTCAATTCTGGTATACACATAAATTAGTTTTAGGATTTCTAAATCATAAATTTGTGAAAAACAGATTTACTAACTGGAGTGCAGTATTTGCATACAATTCTTTTTGTCTATAGTTTCATAATATTCCATTAAGTAATTCTATTAAGAAAGAGTTTTGCTTTCTTAAAGGGTTTCAGATAAAACTGATGCTTGCTATGTTGAACACATCAATTGGCATATTCCACTTTGAAGTCAACTATATAATCCTTCATCTAGGCAATATGCCAGCTACTTGCATTTTTACACTCTTGTACATGTGGCTCCTTTTACCTAAGCACCCTCTTCCCCCTGTCTGAATCATATTTATCCTCCAAGGCCCAAATCAAATATTATCTCAGGAAGCTGATAACTGATTGGTCATTCACTATACCAGGTACTGCTTTAAGTGTACTAAGTATATTGATTTATTTAATTCTCATAACAACTCTATGAGGCAAGTACTATTATTATCCCTGTTTTAATAATGAGGAAACTAAGTAACAGAGAGGCCAAGAATCTTGCCCCTGATCACTCAGCTTGCAAACACTGGAGCTGGGATTCACACTGAGGCTGTTTGGCTCAAGAGTCTGTATCTCAGCCACTTTCATACGTTCACCTGCTGCATGAAGCCTTTTCCCAGTTATCCTAGTTAGAACGAATTTACTGAGCAAGCATCACTTGCGTTTATGTTGTACTGGGTTCTAGTCTGGCAAACTGTGATACCAAAATGAAAAAGACTCAGTGTCCCAGCCATGGAGGGGCTCAGTCTACTCCTTTGTACCCTGACCTGAGTCTTGACGTATTCAGGCTGCACACCCCTTAGAGTACTGCCCATATCATGGTGCTTTGCCTACATATGTCCACCATGAGACTAGACAAGGACCACATCACCCCCATGTCTTTATTCTTAGTACCCTGAATGATATTTTGGTACTGTAGGTAAAGAGCCACATACTTTGGAAACCCAGTCTTTATTAAAAAGGTCAAGAAGAAATTTTTATATAAGCTTCCTTCAAAGAACACATGGAATATATAACTTATAGCACATAAAACTTTAAGTTTATAATGTAAATGACAGTTTCTACTTCCAGATTTTTATGAATTAGAGCAGATGTTATGTGAAGTGTTGCTTATGGTTATTGTAAAGATTACCAAATAACTACAAATGATATAGTATCCTTCTCTTCTATCCTTTTCCTACAAACTCAAGCAGTGAGTTAAAACAACAACTCTATGAGAAGTACATACACAAAATCTGTATGTGAAAACAATACTGCAGTTATAAATGAGAACAATAAATCATGCCAAAAAGCTTCTTGTTCCTAAAAAGAAATTAAAAATCTTGGTTTCTTCATTATATTATTCATTATATATTGCTAAACTTCAATATATAGTATTAATAAATATATTAACATACTTCAATATATAATTCAAATTCAATAATGTAATAATTCAAATACTTCAACATAGACTAATGACGACAAACATCTACCCATTCAGTCTCTGAAAAGCTAAGTTTAAATGGGTAATTTTCCCTGAGGTTGAAAGGCAAAAGGGACAGGAAATCCAAGTGAGGTCTTTGATTCGGACTTGCATGGCAACTGATCACAAGTGGGGCAGAGTGGGCGTGGGGGATTGGATCCCAGCCACTAACCCCACGGCTGCTACTGCTGAACACTGGAAGGAGGATCTGTAACAGAAAGAACGTCCCAGAAGTCTCTGCCATGCACCAGTCAGCCCAGTGTCAGGCTCTATGATCTTTCACAGAGAAGTTACGAATCACTTCTTTACCTCCCACAGCCATTTGGGACATCACAACTTGGGGCAGAGGAACAAGCAACAAAGGAAAAAAGCCACCTATTCTAAATGTATTTATTTGTAAAGAATAGGAGGAAGAAGGAGTGATAAATACTGAAAAAAGTGCAGTTTGGAAATCAATAAGAACTTTATAAGGAACTGCACGACTTTTAAGTCTTTTTTATTACATTACATTTTACATAATATATAGCATATATTAATACTACATAAATATGTGATATTTTAAAGAATTTTACGCCAGTCAAATGAGTCATTAGGGCCTATGTAATATCAATTTTACTTTTTTAATCTCTATTTTCTCTATTTCCAATTTCAGTTTTAAGAAGTTTAAAGGTGTTAGATATGATTATGATTATTCAAGTCCACACAGTAGGAATGAATATGTAGCCAACTCATAATTACCCCTTTGGTGGAATATTGTAAAAAAAAAAAAAAAAGGTTAATTCCAGTCTCTTCTTCTTTCCATAAGTTATAATTTAGAAATGGCTCTTCCAAGTCTTCCTGCAAACTTATTCTAACAGCAACATGGTAAAAAGGAAAGGCGGTTAATCTCTTTCTGTGTGTTTTAGCAATTCAAATGCCAGCTCTGATACGGATAATCATAAGTTTACTTTGATCTACTTTGTAAAGCAGAATTTGTATATCCACCCAAAAACATCCCTCCTAAACCTGCTGGAAATTCACATCTGTGTTTGTCCTTCTCCAGCTGGACCAGAATATGTCACATGCTTCTGGTAGATCTAACTTTTATTTAGCAAATCCCTCTTGGACTTTCTGTGATCTTGGTTTTCAATCTTTAGCTCCTGGGTCCTAACCAGAAGCACCAATGTATACGCACTTGCTGTGCCTGATCTTTGAGTTGCAGATGCCGACTTGGTGTTGGCCTCTTCAGTTGATCTTTTCATTGGCGTCATTGACATTTTGTAATATAATCTTGGGAGCAAGCCCAGAGGGATTTGTATGTTTGCCTGAGACTTAGGCCTTTAGTCTTTAATAAACAAAACAATCATAATTACAAAACCACATATTAAAAATTAAATCACTCACTATCACTGGGCAACTCAAACCAAGTCAGCAAGTAGAGAGATTTATGAAATCAATTTTTTGTGGTATCCCAAAGAAAAGATGGTAAAATAACATAGAATTGATGTCTTTCTATTTCTTTTGTCTTTCTACAGTAAATATCTTTTCTACTGTAGTAAGCACATTTTCCTAATCAGTAAATTAGAGGTTAGTGCATTTTCGTTGTTGTTTTTAAATAGAATTTTAAGGATTGAAAACTAAACTACCACACTTAAAATACTACTGGGTTACTATACAGAAAGTTCATTCTATTTATAAAAGAGTATATTCTCACCTAGAAGTACTCCAGTGGCCTAAAGACAGTCCAAAGACTGCTGTTCATCCTCTAAAGGAAACTCGAGTAAGTGTTTTGTCCTTGGAATAATGCACACACTTAGCATAGCATGAAAGTCCCTTGGAGACTACCAGAAGCAAGCAGGGCACCCAATTCTTTCCTCTTCTTTCTTCCCCCTGTCTCTCCCCCAAACTACTCTTCCAGCCTTACTAAATCACCTATAATTTCCAAAAAATACCATATGTCCTCTTACCTTGTTCTTTACATAAGTCCCAAGTCTACTTTTATCCCATTGTGCTCAGCCAATTTTTCCTCCTTTAAGTTACTGCTTAGATATCCCTTTTCCCAGGGTTGTCTAAGATTCGTGGAGAACCCTTACATAGGTTCCTGCATTGTTTTCTCCTTGGGAGTGTTTCTCATTCACGACTTACTCTCTGAGCCTGGTAAAATGCCTGTCACATCCAGGCACCTCTCAGATACCTGGTAAATGAATAAAGGCACCTTCAAATCCAAGTCCTACAAAACATCTCCCCTAAAATATGGGTGAGACTTACCTGCTTGCGCATCACATCTGTAGCCTGCATGATGTAGCGGGGAGGCAGTCCGTGGCTTCTGGCCAGAATGATGGCTTGCTCTAGCGTCACACTCAGGGTGCACCTGTGGGCCAAGGCAGGGGCACGTCAGACCCCGCTCATTTCTGATACACTCTTTGAGACAGTTTGGGTCTCAAACTGTCTTCGATTTAGTCAAAATCGAAGTAGATAATAGATAATGAACCACTAATTTTTCTACATAGAACACCTGTTTATGTAGATCATACAGGTACATTATTGGGGTCATGGATTAAGTATTATTTAAATGTAAAACAAACCCATAATGAAATATGTTTATGAGAACACTTATCCACAGAAGATTAAATAAAAATTTTAATCAATTTTATTATTAAACATTATTCTTTATTGATATTTCATGGAATTGAGAAGAAATGACTTTGTAATATTTATCATTCATTTCTACATATTGAGAGTTAATAGGTTTATACTAATTGATGCACAGATATCTTAGAAAAATAAACTGAAATTACTATTCACTAAGGTCAAAATTGATTTTAAAAAATGTGTTTCTTAGTTGGGCACAGTGCCTGTAATCCCAGCCTGTAATCCTAGCACTTTGGGAGGCTGAGGTGGGAGGATGGCTTTAGGCCAGGAGTTCAAGGCTGCAGCGAGCTATGGTCTCTCTATTGTACTCTAGACTGGGCAACAGAGTGAGACCCTTTCTCTTAAAAAAAAAAAAAAAAAAGGTGTTTCTGGGACCCAGTCTAAGAGACTGTAAAAGCTCCAAAAGGAATTTGTAACTAGTTATACAGGAATGTGGTGCCCAGGGTATCCCTGAGAAGTGTTTTAACAGAATTTAGTGACTGGTAAATCTTGATGATTGTTTCTTTTCTTCTTTTTAAGGTATTTCTTTTATGTTTTTCCACATTTATCTCTATAACAGCCCTTAAAGCTGATGTTTATTTGTTAATTTTTAAGGTGCTGGTCTCTAAATTATTTTCTTAGGGATAACTTTTGCATATATTTCATAAACATGTTCACTAATTTCAGATGTTTTTCCTAAAATTTATATTAGTGGATTTTGTCTGTTTTTTTTAACTTACTTATATTTTGATTAATCTTTTCTCCATATTTGCATTTATCTCACTGTGGTTTGGTGTTTTGCCCATGTATTTTTCTAGATCTATCTACTCTTTTTCCCTGCAGATGACAGTAAGTTCTACAATGCAGTTGCCTCTCTGTGAGGAACATCTAGCTCACTATTCTTGGTTATGAGGCTGCAACACAGAAGTCTAATACATTTGCTAGGTTTTGATATTGGTGAATTAAGAAAAAGAGGAGACAGGGCTTCAAACATTACTGTTGCAATATTAAAAAAACCTGGCAAAGTGCAATTGTATCATTATACATAACTGTATTCTGAAGAGAAACATACCAAATTCCATTGGCTGTTAGATGACTTGAAAAGCAGCTTTCTCATTACTATTACAGGGAATTCTTTTATTAATAAAAGCATTAACACATGTTTAGATGGGCTAAAGTTTTATAATTAGCTTCTAGTTGTATGTACATGATGTTCATGAATATTGAGTACATGAGTCTGATAACAATGTGTACTGTTTTACGCAGACTGCAAAACAGTCTATGCCAATGAAGGCCAAGTAGTATAATTGACAGTTCATGTTTAAAAAAAAAATCAATTTTCTATAAAGCATTTAATTGTCAGCTTATTCAACAGACCATAACCTATTTCTCCTCCTTAAGGTCTCCTCAACTCCAGTTTTAAATATTTATTGATCCTAACATTTTAATCAATAATACTCATTACACCAGCCAAATGAAGTTAAGGAAAAAAAATCTTTATCTTTTTCTAATCATGCTGAAATATGTCTATGTATTCCCGATAAACCATGTCTTGCCTTGAATCTTGCTTACTCTACTTATAACAAACACTTACACACTGTGAAGAGTTTTTGAACAGGCAGCCTATAATTTTTATTCATTTTCTTAATCATTTTAAACTGATTTCTTTCTCCCTACCTCAAGTTGTGGTAAACAGTAGTACAGCAAATTATCTGCCAGAGATTTTACCGTGATCAGGAAATTAATGTGCCCAGTAACATGCTATCTTTATAGGGTACCTAAAATGTCACTTTTTGAAATCATTCACGCACCAACTAACAGAAAAATCTACCTTCAAATGTGTATGCATATATTCTTTCCCCAGTATACCAAGGGCAGGAAAAAAAAAAAAAGATGGCTGCACCTATATTTGTCTTTTCATATTAACCACTGTGTATGTTCCAACTAGGTCCCAAGGTTAATTTGAATTTTTGAAAAGTGAAAAATTTAAAAAGAGACAACCATGCAAATGTGGGAAATATTGCCTGTGTTTGATTCATGGTTGATAAATCCAACTGAGGCCTTGTATTTCCACTCACAGTATCACAGAATTCCGTTATTCTGAATTAAGCATGGGAAAGAAAGCCCGGCAGTACGGCCACAGTTTTTCTGTCAGTATACCATTATTTGCTACATGGCTTTTCATCTTCTCTCAACTCTCTCAATCTGGATGTCAAGTGGAAAAATCCAGCATTTGCGAGAAGTGTTTTGATGTTGGCATGCTCTGAAAGACTCCAGGTCTAGAAAGTGGCACACGGCTTTTCAATGGTGCTTAAATGTATACTCGGAGTCAGGTTTTACAAGAGTTCATTTGATTTTATAGGTACTTTCTCATTTCCAGAGAGATCGATATGCCAATCCTGGGCAACAGAATAAAAGGAACCTATTATACGCCAGGAACCCTCATTCAATATGAGAGTTCTGGCCTGACATCCCAGTCTCCTTTCTAGCATGATCTCTGCTTTCACATTAGATGGTTAAATTAAAATCTAAATAAATCTATATTTTTACCCCATCTGGAAAATACAAGCCTTCAAATTTTCAGCTCCTTCTAGCTGCACCATCATTAAAAAAAATCCACAAAACTCTCTACCTCAGAGCCACAAAAATAATAAAATAAATGCCACTGAGTAGTCTTTGTCTTTCAAGAAAAAGCAAAAAAAAAAAAAAAAATCCACTGAAGAAAGTGTTTCCATAACTTTAGTAGAAAGGCATTCCAAGTAATGGCTCTGTGCAGGGTATACTTTTGAGAAAGCACACTTGATGGGGTGGCAAAATTATACAGAAAATGTTAATTTCCCCAAAGAAAGAAAAAGGAAAATGTCACTAAATCTGTGCTTACAGTTCTTGACATATTTCATGTTGAGAACAGATCCCCAAATGACTCAGATATTTAGCATGATTTTAAAATGATAAATGTAGCCTATAGTTAATGGGTCCAATTTAATTTGAAAGACACTTTGATTTAGCAATGCTATGGAAGAAACACAAAAAAGTCTTCTCCATTCATTCATTCATTCACTTGCCAAATGTTTTTTGAGTGTCTACTTTTACAAGTACCATAACATGCTGCCAGGAGTGGATTTACCCTGAAACTAAAAAAAGCCTGGTTTTCGGGGACCCCTTACTTATACGGATCCCTTTCAAAGTTCTGGGAGGGGCCTTATCAGTGTGTTCTCACAGTCACATGCTTTTACAAATTTGCAAAAGCGAAACCTCTGAACTGCAAATGGTTATGGCTGCTGTCTTCTTTACATCCAAGCTTCCTTCTGTCATGTTGGGTAGTGTTCAAATGGCTGTGGCTATTTCTGAAACTGAGCTAAAGAAAGTTAAATTAGGGATGCATCCAGGCTGGGTTTCCTGGGACATATTTATAGGGTTCACAGTTACTTCCACAGTTCCACAGTTAGGTTACTGTAATGTCCTCCTCTAGATGGCTTCCAGAGTATTCCTACTGCCCACGGTTGAAAAGGAGGTGCAGGACCAGGCATCAGGATATAATATGCCCATATCCTGAGAACCCAGGACTGAAAGTGCATGTGTGGTGGAGGAGAAACAAAGTTGGACATGCATAGATCCGGAAGCTACTCTGTGGAATATTCTTCCAAACATTATGGGTCATATGCTAAAGAAACGTATAGAGGTTTTTTGGTGTTTGACAACAATTTAAAAATTTACAAGACATTAGCAATAATACATTTTTATGTTAAAATGCTTTTCTAAGCTCTCAATAACTTAAATTTGATCAACCATGCTAAAGACAATACTTTTTCTATACTCTCTATAGAAAATATTATTACAAAGTTGTTATAATTTGAAAAGGCAATCAAAGAGTATTACCAAAACTTGTGGGAGAAAAAAGTATAGGTGGGTCAGACAATAAATTAATAAAATATCATTTTTCTAGATTTTCCGATGTATGTGGTAATTATAAGCATTTTAAACTTTGCAATTTGTTTTTTCTTACATTCTGAATAAATATTAACTTTCATTCCTATTTTGTTTTGTAATTTTCTATTCTTTTTCTTAAAGATGGCACTTAACTTCAAAATCTTCATCGCTCCAGTATGTTGGGGATGCGACAGTGAACAAAGCCAAGTTCCAACTCCTTTGATGACCAAATTTTAGTGAGAGGAAAGAGAAAATAAAGAAGCAAATACATAATATCATATGGGAATAAGTTATCTAGAAAAATAAATTTTACAGCAGAATACAAAGTGGAATGGTACTAATAGAGGGTGGAATGGCAGAGGGAGATGCTGTTTCATGGAAGACCATTTCGGGAAGAGTAAGTGCAAAGGCCCTGAGGTTTATGCTTGTTTATTCTGCTCACAAACAAGTGTGGAGCCCAATATTCTGGTGCACACAGACGAGAAGATGAGGTTGTGAAAATAGCCTGGCCTTGGTGGTAAAGTCCAGAAGTAAGTGGGTTTCATAGTTTTTTTTTGGTTGACATGACAAAATTTCAATATTTACATTACATGACACCAAAGAACAATTTATTAAGCAAATTATCAAAGTATTTTACTAACAGCTTATCATTCCTGTATTCAAAGCATCTTTAGTTGCTTTCCAATGGCAACATCTGCAAAAGCAAACTCTTTATCCTGATGCTTCAGATTTTTAATCAACTACTCTCCCATTTCCCACCTCATCTCCCAGCGCCTTCCTTACTCTACCCAAGCCAGAACTTTCTGCTTTAGACAGCATCTTGGTACCATTGCACAAACCTCTCCCCAAATCTGGAACATGAGTCCATTTCTTCTCTTTCACTACTTTCAAAATATCTGGAAACCTCATTCCGAATGTAGAATGGCAGCTAAGGTGCTAAGGCTGGTTTGAGGATAGTCTCATGGGGCTCTGGTCAAGCTACTTCCACTCTCTCAGCCTTTATCTCCTCCGCTGTGAAATGAAAAAAGCAGCCGTACTGACCTCATAAAGTGCTCCAAGAACTACCTGAAGCCACGTGTGTGATTGCTCAGCCACGCCCGCGGTAATGCCATTTCCATCTCTCTTTGTTACCGAGTTCACACCATAGGTCTGTTTAGACGAGGCTCCTCGTTGTGGGCAACACATTATTTGGAAAAATCTGAGGAACACGAGCTTTTGTATATCCCCAGTTTCTCAAATCTCATCGTATTTTAACTATTGAAAGAGTTTATACTTCATACTCTTTTTTATTTTAAAGAGGTGCTCATTAAAGTAATCTTGGGGAAAATTATAAGATTACCATAATGACATGAAGCTAGTGACAAATTTCCACCAACATCTCTTTTATAAATTGGGATTCAATTAAAGTAGAGTCCATTTGGCTACAATTTGGCCCGTGTTGAAAAAGTTCTTTGTGATTTTTATTTCTAGTGTTTGTCCCAACTGATCGCAGACATTAGGTCTTGACTTAATATTATAGGTCAAATTGCCAAGCTAAGGGTCAGAAAAAGCATGTGACATGGTCTTCTTTTTGTCAATCCTATTTCTAGATGCCAGGGGTACTAAAGGATCAAGATCCAAACTTCCTGTTCCCTCCTCAACTAAGTCTCATTGGAGAGACAAAGCTTAGTTTCCTAAATTGGCTTACGTGCACAATATTGTATTTCAGCCATTTTTAATGCATATCCATGACACTGTTTTTAGTTCACTTTTAAAGACTTCAATTCTTACGTAAAGTGGGGTTTTTTTACATGTTAATCCTCTCCTTTTAGATGATTCATAACATTTCTATAATAAATTAGATAAAGGAGTCTCAACACCTAAGGAACTACTATATATTTGATCATTTACCGTGATCACGGACAAAGACATTAGTTTTATTTTAAAATCAGTTTTACATTTTAAAACTTACAGAGGTCTACTGCTTCATTTAATGTTGATTCAAATTGTACTGAACAAGGAAGCCAATCTCCCATGGCTTGAAATGCATTAAATTGAACATGTGGGGAGATGCAACACCCCTTTTGGGCCACAAGGGTGATGTAGTAACTGACAAGGAAACTGACATGGGAAACCATCACAATGGGAGGATTAGGATTCTGAGCTCTGTTTTCTTTTTCTTCATTTTTTAATTTTTTTTTTTAGAGACAGAGTCTCACTTTGTTGCCCTGCCTAGAGTGAGTGCTGTGGCGTCAGCCTAGCTCACAGCAACCTCAAACTCTTGGGCTCAAGTGATCCTCCTGCCTCAGCCTCCCGAGTAGCTGGGACTACAGGTGTGCACCACCGCACCCCTATAATTTTTCTATTTTTAGTAGAGACAGGGTCTTGCTCTTGCTCAGGCTGGTCTCAAACTCCTGACCTCAAGCGACCCTTCCTCCTCGGCCTCCCAGAGTGCTAGGATTGCAGATGTGAGCCACCACGCCCGGCCTCTGAAGTCTGTTTTCCTACTGTGGATTTATTTGATAACTCTCAGCATGCTCACTGTCAGGAACTCTGATGTTTTGCTTGGTAGCTAATCACCATATTGCTACTTCTTGGGATCAATCCCAAATATTTTTATTATTAGCAGGGGAGTGTTACTCAGAATCTAGTTATAACCTGACACATACAAAATACATAAAAGAAGAGTAATGAAGATCTCTAAATTTGTAGCCACAACAATCTGTCATAAATTGACATTATGTAGATGTTGATGTGAAAAAAAATGAAAAAGAAATTAAGAATAGAAAATGCAACCTTTAATATGGGATATTTTTCATTTCCCCACATTTTAATTTTTATTTATTTATTTTTTGAGACAGGGTCTCACTCTGTTACCCAGACTAAAGTTTAGTGGCATAATCATAGCTCACTGCAGCCTTGAACTCCTGGGCTCAAGCTATCCTCCTGCCTCAGCCTCCATAATAGCTAAGAATATATATGTGCACCTCCACGCCCCGCTAACTTTTAAAAAATTTTTTTGTAAATAATGTTACATAGTTACAACTACAAACTATCCCCCCAAAATCCATTGCAATCACTTAATTTTGGGATACATGTTTAGACTTTGAAAGTTACTGGAGCATTGATTTTTAATTATTTTGTACATTAATAATATAATTAAATCATTGGGATAAATAGGATCTTTTTTTGTGTTAGTGCAGGCTTATAGTAAGAAGAATAATTTCCTGTTAGAAAATTATGATATTTGGTCAACACTGAAGGCGTGTGTAGGGTTTTCTGAGTTGAAGAAACCAACAGCCAACCAACACTATGACCAGCTGTGCAGATAGTAACACTAGACACAACCCCTTAACAACCTATATAAACTGGCTAATCACTGGAATTCATTTTGATTCACTTGCATTAATATGGAGGTTAATTTGATTCTGTACTAGATAAATATAAAGGGAAATAAATATTTGTCAACAATTTTGAAATTAGGGAGTTTTGCCCCGATGTGGAAATCTAACCAACGATCACCGTCTGATTTTGTTTTTTAGTTCTGGGCTTCCATGTGCATTGCCTCATTTTCCCCATCCTTTATCACTATGATGCTGCCTTCAGTCATGAAAACAAGAAAGAGAAAATTCCCTTAGGGAAAAGCATCCCTCAGAGTCTATGTGTAAGGGCAGCCTGAGAAACCTATTATTTTGATAATATTCTTCACATGAATGTGTCTTTATAGAGCCATAGATTTATATTTAGAATCTTACAGATTTAAAGCTTAGAACATGAAATAATTTCCCCCATTCTATGAGAGTCTTTTTTTTTCTCTCCTTTAATTAAAAGCCAGGTCATTGTCCTTTGTGACTACTGCAAACAAGTTATTAGGAATCTAATCAGCTGTGGTTCTCTGTGATACTTTACTAAGCTGAAGTTACCTGGGCAGCATTCAGGTGTTGGAGAGGAATAATGACTATTTCAACCCCAAGAGAAGGAAGTGAGTGCAATAATCAGGAACTCGATTCCTCACTGTATTTCACCTCCCTCCAGAGTGAAGGTATTTTGTAAACCTGCAAGTTATCAAATTAAACTCATCCATTACAAGAAATTAATGTATGTGTGCCGTTCAGTGTGTAAATGTAGCTACTGACATACAGTTCATGCTTATTAATTTCATATTTCATACTACCTCTCAAATCTCTCCTCTTTAGCTGCACTGCTAATATCATCTCTTGCCTAGATTGGTGCAACCTCACTCTGATCTTTCCTGTTGGCCTCTTCCCATCGGTCTTCCTCCATAGTGAAGGTGATCTTAAATGAAGATGAAAATGCAAACATTTGAATGGCTTCCCATTTCTTAACAGGAAATACAAAGTCTTCACAACATGGAGCCTGGTTTTCCTCACTTGAACTCCATGCTTCAATAGAAGTTCACAGTTTTCTGCAATCATCAACTGTCATAGTTCTCATGCGATGCTCCCACTTATATGATCTCATACACCCTGGTGTATGTCACACGCCGTACCTTCTGTCCTACCACACTATACTTACCTGGAAGGATTAAGTACATGGGCACTGGAGGTAACTTCCTGAATTGCAACCTGGCTTTTCTAATAACTATGTGACATTGGGCAAGTTACTTAAGCTTCTTAAACTGTTTCCTCCTCTGTAAATGGAGTTTAATAACAGTGTACAACCCAGATTGTTTTCAGGATTACATGAAATAATTCATGTCTAGTACTTAGAATAGCCTATAGCATGTAGTATATTCTCGACATATGTTAGCGATTTTTATTAATATTACTAGCACCACCATCACCAATAGGCTGGACTGGTGTCTCTATCAATTATAGCATTTCTAGACCCAGAAATACTTCCCAGGACTCAATAAGCATTCAATACGTGCTTATCGAAAAAATTACATGAATTCCTCATGTCTGCCAATGGTAATATATGTATACTCCTGAAAGACAAGATTTATTTCTTTATATCCTGCATTTTCCACCTATTTGCTCAAGAAGTGTTCACTCATTAAATATATTTAGTGAAGTGACAAATGCATTGTGAGGACAATAAATATTAGCAAAACGCAATCACAGATTCCCTTGTGGCTTATAAACAAGACATGATTCTTCTTTCCTAATCGATGCCTTGTATTTCCCTTTCTCTGGATTTAACCATTGCTCCTACCATGTCTGCTGGTTAACAACTTTGTACAAATCCTGGTAATACTTATAAAATATATATTATAATATATTGATTAATTAGTCTTATATTAATTATTATACCATCAAAATTGTCTACTTATTATTTACTAATATTTTCCAGAGTATTAGTATTCTTCCAGTCAGAAGAATAGTTTTGAAACCCTAATAGAATTGTCAAAATGACAAGCGATTTATTCTTTCTCTCTGTCATACATAGTTTGAAAAATATGCATCCGCTTCCTTGAGTCACTTCACTTAAAAACCCAATCCTTTGACTATCTTTCTCCTATTTTCATTATTAAAGAGAACTAGTGCTACGTATCACGGCTGTCTGGCTTCCCAAGAGGGCTCCCTTGTCAAGACAACAGACTCCAAGTGCAATGAGGGCAGGGACCCTGGTATCTCCTGAGTCGGGGTAGCACAGTGCTTGGCACAGAGCAGTGCTTCATAGTTTTTTTTTTTTCCTCTTCAACAAATGAATGAATAAACAAATGCTAGCACTTGATTCATTTTAAGTTCAAAATACTTGTCCTTATTCTAACATACACTCTTGGTTTTTGACACTAGGAAGAAAACTAACTTCCTATCCTTGAATTCAAGGGTAGCTGTTCTGCTCCTGAATGACTTTCTACAAGTTATCAAAGGAGGATTCTAAAAATAAGCTCTAATAGGGCCCAACGTTTTGTGTACTGTATTTCTTGCAGATCAGAAGAGTTAACTCCTGTATTTGTCATACTCCTCCCTTTCATTCTACGAAAGTGACCCATTACTGTGATTTTTGATAGTAGCTTACAAGGTTTCCCCTATTTCAGTAGGTATGATCTAGTCATTTTAAACAGATGTTTGTTTCATATTTCTAAGTGTAATGAGAAGACGGATTCACCGTCAGAAACACAGATTTAGACCAAACAATCTGGGCGTTCAGTAATGCTAGGTCCTGTCCTGGACGCTTTCACATACAGTGCTCATTTAATTCTTTCGCCATCTTCATGAGAAAGAAATTATTATTCCCCTTTCACTGATAAGTCTAAGAGACCAGAGACCAGGTGATCTAATCACTTGTTCCGTTGCACAACATGTAAGTAACAGAATTCAAAATCTATTTTCTGATTCAAAATCTAGGGCTCTTTCCATGATACCAAATTCGAATCACACAGGTTAAAACGTTTAGAGAATTCTAGCTCCCTGTATCCATAATTCAACAATCACAATCTTGGTCCCAGCATTTATACTTTGAATGCATTTTTTTGGTAGAGAAGAATTCAGGCGGCCCAAATTCCTTCACCGTGAATATAGACTCCACCATACTAAAATAAGTTCCCGATTAAAAAGAAACTGAATTTGAAGCATGTTAAGGAAGTATATCGATTGTAAAGCCATCAAGTAGTAAAAATAAACTGAAGGGAGAAAGTGTTCCTTCTTGACTACAGATTTGCATTTTTCTACATAAAATGCACGGTTCTGTGTTAAGTGTGTTCATTCCTGTAATGATCACATTTATTCTTCCTTCTAATTACTTTTGACTACTAAGCACAGAGCACCACTGTGAAAAGTCTATTGACACCTAGCACCTGACTGAAGAAACTAATTAACGTTGCACAGTTATGTTTTCCCTGCTCCCTTTCATTACCTTACAGGGAGGAAGAACTGCACACCTGAGGGCTAATGCAGTGTGTTAAATACTGATCAATCCCCACACGGCTGCTTGGTTCTACACAGAGTCTGCACAACACTAACACGGAAAGGCCACTGCTGACCTGTTGATCTTTCTCACTTTATTTACCCTTGACAATGCTTTGGTGACAAGTGAAAAGCTTGAGAAAACTGCCACAGGTCAGCAGGGATTTGAAAAACCCAACATTTATGTTCTTGTTCCCCTGTGACAGAGAAGCGCTTCTTTTTAACAAAACACATAAATACTTCCATGTGAAAAAAAAGGGCAAACAGACTAGTTGTTTCAACAATGAATTCTCTTATCCTACACACACTCTTTCTCTCTCACACACGTATATATAAAATAAATTATTAAATATCGACGCTTTCCCTTTAGGAAAATTTGAATGACGGTAAAACAATAGCTGCAGCCCCAAAAGCCAGTAATCACGCAGGCAAGTTCTCAGCATAATTTATAGAAATAACCTCTGGATATCTATTGATGCCTTCAACATTAATTATTTGATTATTGTTAGAGAGTCCTGATGAACTCTTCCCGTGACTTGTTTCATCGTGTGAGAGCTGAAAGACAAGGGGTTGTCAGTACGTGAAAAACGGGGAAGGGAAGGCAGGCAGAGAGGAGCCCTGCGGAGACCACTGAACAGACTGCGGAAGAGACGGGCAACAGCCGGGGCGAGATCCGATCCTGGCGGCGGCCGCAGAGCTAAATTGAACATTCCCCTCACTCCATCTATCTTAAGGCAAAAAGGCGATCGAGTTGAAGGGGCACACTTTCAGCACCGCACAGGGAATTAGCCATGAAATTCTCGTTAAAGATAATGGGACTTTCTATTACCACTCTCGATACATCCCCTGAAAACTCCCAGCATTTATCTTTAAACCTGGTCTTAAAAAATCAACTGCCAGGCAACGACATTCCCCATCCCTCATTACTTTCTGTTCAGGCACACTGAGGGGTGTTTGTCTTTGACACAACTTCATCGTGGAGGCTGGCACAGAGGCGATCCCGGACCTTTTGGGGCTGGGTCATTGAGCACTTAGGTACTCAAGGGAGTATTTGCGATGCAGAGAATGTGTATGGATATGAAACAGCCGTGTGTAAGTCGGGACCTTAAATACCACAGCCACCAAGTTTGAATCTGCTTCTCCACATTTTACATTCTTCAGCCTGGATTCCCTCATCAATTAATTTCATTTCTATTTTGCTTTTTGGGATTTCACTGAATAGGTTGGGTACCTCTCCCAACTACCTGGGAAGTGCCTCAACGCTGAAGTTCCTTAACGCTACCTCTTTATGGCTTTTTTCATTTGCCATCTGACTTCTGTCGTTGCTCCTCATGGCTTCTCCGATGACACAAGTCTAAAGGAGGTGTCTAGTATGCGGCTTTCCCCTGGCACTCCCGATTCCAGTTCTTTGACATCGTACTGTAATTGTTTCTTCTTTGACCTGTTTATCCAACACGCAGAACAGAACTTTGTACGTTTTCAGGCCTTTCAAGTTGATCCCTCTGTGTTTTATACTGAGCCTCCTCCTTACTAGGGTGCACAGAGGATGAGGATGTGGAGCGCCAGGGGACATTAACACTCTCTATGTGCTCCCTGGGGATCTTCCTTCTTTTCTCAACTCCTACAGTTGGCAGCTGATTATTCTTTTCCCACCTTTCCGCGCCATCTCCTGGAATACCTCTTTCCTGCTCCTGACACCCAAAGGATATTCCCTGAAAATTTTTAGTCATGTTTTAATCTGAGCTCTAACATCTCTCCATAACGCCTTCTCTGACGTGCTCGCCTTTCTTTCTTATCACCCCCACATCTGTTTTTCCATAGCCCCCGATCTTTCATTCCTGCTGACTGAATCCGTCAAAGGACATCTAAAATTCAACATGTGACAATGTAACAGGTTAATTCAACACCCCTCCCCAGAAGCCTCTCAAAGAAAAATGCATATTTTCTTCCTGTGGCAGCCCCTACCCTGGCATCTTGCTATGCCTGGTCAGTCAGAATCATCAATACCCCACTGTGATCGTTGATTGGGGATATCAACTTGACTGGATTAAGAGATACCCACATAGCTCGTTAAGCCTTAATTATTCTCAATATTTCAGTAAGCACCGAGCCTGTCCTGCTGAAACGGAGACCCAGGCAGTCTGGCACCTGATTAGGATGACTGGGCTGCCCTGGGTGTGTCTGTGAGGGTGTTTCCGAAGAGATCTGAGTTGGTGAACTGAGTGAGGAAGATCTGTCTTCACTATGGGTGGGCACCATCCAGTTGCCCAGGGGCCTGGATGGAACAAAAATTCGGAGGAAGGGTGAACTTCACGCTCTCTCTTCCCAAGCCAGGACACCCTTCCTCCCCTGCCCTTGGACATCAGAACTCTGGGTTCTCTGGCCTTTGGACTCCAAGACTCGTACCAGTGACCCTCCAGGTTGTTAGGCCTTTGGCCTTGAAGAAGTGCAGGAAATTCTACCTCAAAATATGACTTCTTGGTATAAAGAATATTTTGAATTAAAGGCCCTAAGAGTCAACAGGCATTGGAAAGGGTTTTCCCTCTATCTCCATAAAGACCAGAGGGACTTATTGAGAAGAACAATCATCTTTCTTGCCCCTCCCTGTTATCTTATTATCTATTGCAGAAAAGAACAAGAATGCAACCAGAACAGGCCCAACTCATTTTCAAAATAATGCCATCTTTCAGGTTACTTTAATTCCCAAAGACAATTTATAAGACAATCTGTTTTTTCCCATCCGTTCATTCTCTCAAGTATCTGGTCAATCTCCCTAGTAATCTTTTATTGCCCCACAACAGAATTAGACATATTCCCCATCTCCCCTCCTGACATGAAGATATATAAGTATTTCAGTCTCACTGGGATATTGGGCAATCACCCTGTGATTCTCCCTGGGTGCATGGAAACAAAAAATTTGCACGGCTTTTCTCTTATTAATCTACTTTATTGTGAGTTGATTTTCCAGTGAACCTTCCGAGGGCAAAGGGAGGGGAAGTTTTCCCTTTCCCCTCTTACTGGGAGTTTCATACCATTGGCTTCCTTGGTTCTCAGGCCTTCTGACTTGTACCGAGCCAAGATACCTGCTTACCCAGTTCTCCAGCTGGTCTCCTGTGGACTTCCTCAGCCTCCACAATCGAGTGAGGCAATTCCCCTAATAAATCCCTTCTTATCTATCTTTCTCTCTCTCTCTATGTATAAGCGTGTGTGTGTGTGTGTGTGTGTGTGTGTATCTCCAACAGTTCTCTCTGGAGAACTTTGACTAAAACACCCTCCCTCTCCCTGCTATTTCTCACCGACCATCTAGTCCTGTTGATCACTGGTTAATATCTTTCGCGTCTCTCCTTTCCCTTCTCACCTTGGTGCCAGCGCCTTACTTTGAGGACTCATCATCTCTTGTACTGTTGTAAAATCCTGCTGTTTCCCTGCCTCCATCCTCACCCCA
This sequence comes from Avahi laniger, assembly GCA_963575035.1. NCBI lineage: Eukaryota > Metazoa > Chordata > Mammalia > Primates > Indriidae > Avahi > Avahi laniger. The sequence goes on along the minus strand of CAUYSK010017076.1, from coordinate 17,242 downwards.
TTATAGATCATGATAGTGATCTTTATTTTTAAAGTATTTTTTAAAAATCTAATGTTATTCTTTTACTGAAAACCCTTCATTGGCTTCCCATGGCCTCCAGAAGAGACTCCCGAATCCTTCACTCAGTGGGCAGGGTCTTCTATTCTCCAACCCCTGTTTACTGTCGCTAGGCTCAGATCACTAGCCTCATCTCTTGGTGATGCTTCACTCACACTGCACGCCTTTTCCTGTGACCTCCAGCTGCGCGGCTATTTCATCCTTTCCTTCTGTCTTTTCATGCTATTCCTTTGCACTGAACCATCCTTCCCCATTGGTGAATGCTATTCACCAAATATGGGTGAGATACTCATATTTCTTCCCTTCATTTGGTTTACATCAATTATTAGAGTAGTGGAAAAAATCCCTAAACTTGAAGCCCTCAGGAATATATCCCAGGTTGACTGAAATTTTCTTTCCTTTTCAATAGAACTTTGAAGATTTAGGAAAGACAATTTAATTTCAGTTTATTTAAAATAAATATCGAAGAACCATTCCCTGTTTAACGATTTTTAAAGTAGGTTCTATATTTATCACTGTTAAATAGCTAAACACAAGTAAAATTTAGGAACATAAATTCTAAAATTTTACTAATATATTTAAATAGTACAACTGGGTTTGGAGAATAAAGAGGAACTATAACTAATAATTATATAGTCATATGTTTAACATATCGTATTACCTACTTTTCCTATTTTTTTAATGAGGAAGATAATGGAGAAAGGTAAAAGAATGAAACTTCTATCATATTTGAAATATTTGATTTCTTCCTATAATTTTAATATAATATTTATATTATCTATCTGGTTGTCTAAATTAGAATAAATTTTAATGTCTATTTGCTTTTTTTACAATTTAGTAAAATATAAAATTCTGAATTTACTTCCAATGAAGGGGAATATATGAAAGTACTTCAGATTTACACTTATGAAAAGGCAGTGTTAGCAATCCATCATGGGTAGGATATATTTAGTCTTTCTCTCAGAGCCCCATTATTGCTGTATGTTATTTTTTCCCTTCCAAAGATTAAAGCATAATTTTAGAATTTCTCCTTATTGGGAATGTACAATCTCCTTGGATCATGAGCTAGTGGAAATCTTTCTTTTGTTTTATTTAGCCATTTTCCTGGTGATTAAAAAATCAAGTATCTCCTCCAATCTTACCAGGTCTCTCAAAACTTTTTTGCACAAAAAAATAAATGGATACATTTGAAACCCTGGATTGCTTATTAGGTATTTTATTTTTTTCTGTCACATACATAGAATCTAACCTATATATAGAAATCCCCAGAGCAAACCTATTCCTTTTACTTAATATGTCTCCATTGCACAGTAGAGAAAAGATGCAGCCTCATCGTCTGCCCCATGGGGACTCTTTGATTACCTAAGTCAGGTTACCTTGAGTGTTCTACTTTATGAGATCCTGCATTACCTAATCTGGGCCTATTTGTCAATTTGTCCTTTGATGTCATGGTAATGACAGAATAAAATATCACTAAGAAGGAGTCCTTTAAAAGTTCAAACAAAAGTGGTTTTTAAAATTGTTAATTGATAGTTACCTGAATAAGATTTTTTAATTGCTTGTATGAACCGAGAATCATCACACTGTTCATCTTTATTTGAAAGAAGAATGTTCCATTAATCATATTGGTAATATAAATTTCTTTTTAGTTGTTTTTGTATATTTAACTCATAAATTTCACTTCTTTAGCAATTGCTTATTATCATACTTTGGGTCCTACACTATGGTTATATGATGGGTTACAGCAGCTTCTGTTAGTCAGGGCAAGGGGAGGCAAGATGACCCTGGAAATTCAACCACCTTTGCAATACTGTTAAATGTGAAAATATAATTCAATTTCCAAATAACCAATGAATAACTGCATTTTGGAAATAAACCCCTTTTAATTTAGTAACTATATATATATGTGTATGAATAGTTTATATATAATATTTATAAAGTTTTAGGATCTAAAAGGCTACATATATGAAAAAGTTTTAGAAACTAAAAAGCTATATATATATATAAAACTTAATATATGTTAAAGCTAATTTCTGTAATGTATTAAAATGGCCTAACACTGTATTACACAGTGGCTAAATCAATGTTCACCATTATCATGTGTTTTAATGATGGTGACAGGCCTGGACACAGACTATTTCCCTCTCACACATGAGTGGGGGTCAACACACAGAATAGATATGATGCCAGCTGGAACTGGGTGCTAGTGGCCCCCTGATGCACTGAGGTCCTCCTGATTGGTGCCATTAACAAACCTCAATGGCTGATGAAACACGAGGTATTTAGTTAAAAATCCAGGACCTTGTTTCCCACAAAAGATTCACTCGCACAACAAAACACAAAGATAAAAGGTAATTCACATGGACAGATATCCAGTGTTTTGGTTCAAAGACGTCACATGCCAGTCAGAGTCTGGGGCCTGCACTCAAACCACCCACCTTTCCACACAGCCATACTAGGATTCTGACACCACCAACAACCCATTACTAAAAAATACAGAGTGAAGATGCAATAGAGGTAAAGGCCTGAAAAAGAGCAAAATGTTTTACGAGCTGTCTCTTTAAAATCCACCCCCCACTCTTTTGAGAATTAAAACCTGCATCCCTGCCTAAGGTCAGTATTCAGAGGGCAGAGGAATGTTCTTTGTTTCTAGGAGATGGCTCTACAGAGGTCAGGAGATGCCACAGTTGAACAACAGTAGCCAGAAGCTGAAAATCCCCTTTTAAAAGCTCTGTATTTCTGCTAACAGGGGAGGACGATGGTCCTTTAAGATGAGAGTCTGCCATCCTCCTCATTTGCCAGTAAATTAATAAACTTCTCTTTCCTTTTCCTCAATTCGCTTGTCCTCATTCTTTGTTAGGCCACGGGGACAAGTACCAAACTTTCTGGTAACAGAAAATATGAGGACAAAAACTCTCTAGAATAAGTTCTTAGATCCCTGTGTTATTCCAGATTTCTTGTCCTCACTAGAAATTTCTTTGACAAATCCTTTATCCTTTCAGGTACCTTCTAAAAATTTCTACCCACTTGTTCCCATTAAGGAGGCACAAATTAATGTGATGAGAAGGAAATGCCATCTTTGTTTTGGGACTCAGTAATATTCATGCTTTGGGCTGGGTGTGGTGGCTCACACCTATAATCCTAGCACTCTGGGAGGCTGAGGTGGGAGGATCGAATTGGAGACCAGCCTGAGCAAGAGCAAGACCCCGTCTCTACTAAAAATAGAAAAATTAGCCAGGTGTCGTGGCGCGGTGCCTGTAGTCCCAGCTATTCGAGAGGCTGAGACAGGAGGATTGCTTAAGCTCAGCAGTTCGAGGTTTCAGTGAGCTATCATGATGCCACTGCACTCTACCTGGGGTGACAGAGTGAGACTCTGTCTCAAAAGAAGAAAAAAAGATTCATGCTTTTTGTTTTATAACATTTGCAGTATACTGATTTATATTGGTTAAAGAAAAACAGTTGGCTATTAAGCAGGGTAGGAATAAAAAACCAAAACAAATTAAAACGCAGCATTGAATGGATGGATGTTGCAGTGAGAAATAAAAGGGAAATTTAGAAATCTCTGTAGCAAGCTTTTTGATTGCCTGCAACAAATAACTGCCACGGGTACAAAAGAGAACTTGAAAAGCCACAGTGCTGATTCAATACCTTAAAAAGGTTCAATTTGGAAAAAATAACTTTGCCTATAAAGCAGGTATATGTACAATATAAATAGCATGACTCTTCACAGGAAAGGAAATTCAAAAGATATCAAATACTTTTATTTTTTCATCAAAGAAGTATATAAATTGATGTATGACTGAAATATAACTGTACATCTAGTAAAGATGCCCAATATATAAATGGGCTCAAATATGTTCTGCAGACAAGGCAAAGGTGAAAGTGTCCCACAACTCTCCACCCTACTGGTTGTGCTGTACATGAGGACAATCCTTTTGGGAACCCAAACAACAATATATCAGAGCTTTAAACTCTTTGACACAGTAATTCGACCTGAATCGCATTTTTGTTTGGTTTGTTTTCTTTTAGGCTAATGGAAAGTAAGACTGAAATTTCAACAGCAATATACAGAAAGACGCCCTGTGCAGGTATTATGTGCAATGGAGAAAAAAGAGAAATCACTAAGCAAATAGTTCAGTAAATTATGGCCTACGAACCGGATAAAACATTATGTAGCAAAAAAAATAATAATAATGAGGAAGTCTATGTGCACATTTTGAAAAAATTTGCTATGAGCATAAGGCAGATTATTAAACTATATGCTACTGTCTGAATGTATCTTTCAAAATTCATATGTTGAAATTAATTGTCAGTGCGATAGTATTAAGAGGTGGGGCCTTTAGGAGGTGATAGAGTCATGAGAGTGGAGCCCTCATGAATGGATTATCGCCTGTATAAAAGAGATTCCAGGGAGCTGCCTCTCTCCCTTTTGCTCTTTTGCCGTGTGAGGACACAGCGTTCAAGGCACCGCCTTGGAAGAGACCAGGACCCTCACCAGACACCAAATCTGCTGGCACCACGAGTTTGAACTTTCAGCCTCCAGGACCATGAGGAAATAAATTTCTGTTCTTTATAAATTATCTAGTCTCAGGGACTTTCTTGCAATAGCACAAATGAATTAAGATGCTATATATGCTAATAAAGGTATATTCATTTGTGTGTTGTTTGATGGAAGTTAAAAGAGATGATATAAAATGAAAATGAAAAAAGGTATGTCGGGATAGAAAATTTTTCCATTTATTAAACTACCTTTGAATCATGGTTATATTAATTAAAAGGCAAAATCCTGATCTTAAAAAGAGACCATTATATTCCTCTTCCACTATTCAACAGCAAGGAAGACATTAAACATAAGTGAACGGTTTAAGAGAGTACGGACAGAAAGTTCATCAGTACACTTATAATTCACACAGAAGATTACCCTAGGGAAAAGAATAAAAACAAAACCAGGCTAAACGCTATGAGAAGATTTTAATAATTCATCCTGAATTCTATTCCTACTAATCTCATATTCACTGTTGTATATAGCTCTGCCATCTGATCCAGGTTGGCATTAAAACACCTAGACATGAATGTTAATTAAATCTGCCTTTTCATTCCCAAAAAACACATTCTTCCCTTTAATATCAAATATATGCAATATAATTCAATAGTTTTAAAAAATATCTTGGATCCTCTTCTTGTCCATCAACATCAGAAAAGGCAGAAAACTGACTATGTAATGTGGATATCTTATTGCTGACTATTTTTCATCTTGATTTTAAAAGTAAATGATAAAAATAGCTTGTATAATATTTATTCTCATTCACACTGTGAATTTCTTCCCTCTGTCAGAACCTGAGGGTAAACCCCTGTGTTTAATGTTTCACGCAGGTGTGGATCTGCTTGGGTTCCTCTCAAGCTGTCTGAATTAGAATTACTAAAGGATTATTTTAGGAACAGCCTTCTGTGGGATTTTGGATTCCAATATAAATTAGCACACATTTTATCATCATGAAAAATCTGAGCATTAGCTCTCACTGAAAAATTGAGGAACATGTTAAATTCCCCATTTTATTCTATGTAATAGAAAAACAGAACTGTAAAATTTTAAATAGTTTTAACCTTAAATTCAGCCCCTGTCATGGGACATTGGTAAATGCCTGCACCTTGGTAAATGTCTCCTGAAGTGAATCAGCTAAAGCTATATTTATTTTGAATTATAGACATGGAAAAAGCCAATGTATTTTGAAATTTCTATGGTCCTTGTGATTCTAACACACCAATCAATGAATACAGCAATTATAAAATAGTTGCAGGACATCCATCTGTTTCTCTTATACAACTCTAGTGAAATTCTAAAATTGCTCATGGAACATCTGAGAAAATAATTTGGACAACTTAGTCATGGTCTCTAGGACTAAACGGTAGATTTAACTGCATTAACTTTCAGCAGATTAATGTGGACTTGAGTATAAGCTTTTAGTTTCAAAGTCTGAAGTGTCCTCTTGGTTGATCTAGTGCATCCAGTCCTCTGATAACTATTTTGTCCCAGGGTAAGATAAAAGCACAAATTATCAAGGCAATGACACCGCGTTGAGGCCACAAGTGACTCCCTGCTGTTCCCTGAACACATTTGGCATGCTCCCGCCTGAGGACATTGCGCTGCTGGCCCCAAGGTCCAAATGCTCTTGCTCTGAGATATCTGCGTGACACACTCCTTCATCTCCTACAGGTCTCTAATGAGATCCCCCCATCAGAAAGTGGAACAACACTTCCTCCTATCCTGTCACCTCTTACTGCTCTGACTTCTGTTGGTTTTTGTACTTATTCTCCCTGCCACATTGCATATTTGTTCACTTTATCATCCAATTCCCCCAATGCAATGCACACTATATGACAGTAGGTACTTTATATTTTAAATGTTGCGCCCCCAGCAATTAGAACGCAGCTGGCACACAATTGGTGCTGAAATGCATACTTATTGAATGAATGAATAATCAATGAATAGATGAATGGGAACGGGCTAAATGAAGTTGAGTTTATCAGAAGGGAGACCTCACGTCTCTGATAGCAAACAGAAAAATATTTAAATATTTGATTCATTCAGTTGCCGATGATATTTTCAATTAAGCTCTTAATAAACTTACAATAGAGTACAAAGTATACAGCGACGAAAGGGGGAAATTCTGCAGCTTTTAGCAACCACAAAAATTTAATCATCCTTTCAGAGAAAGAGTCTTGCCATGTTTCATAAATAAGATCATGCTGTGTAGGGCTTGAAAACTAGAACTTGGCCACATCACGCTGAAATGGAATTTCACAGAGCAGAGAGGCTGCTGCCTTGAATGGCCTTTCTTCCCTTTCTACTTCCATCACCTGATCCATCAAAACCCAATTCAAACATCACCTTCCCCGTGGAAAGCTTCCAGATCTAACCATCTCAAAGATCTATTGGCCCTCTGAATTTTATTCTGTAGCTGTAACTTTCCTAGGTCATTTACATTTTCTTGTACTTTGGGTTTTTTGTGAGTATTAATTTTTATCATTATGTTATTATTTTTATTAACTTTTTTTCTTGTTTTCTCTTTATGCTCTATGTCTCCAACACAAACATTTTATGATATTACACAGCCAGCAGCAGCACCAACTGCATGCAATTCTTCCCATGGATTAAGCACCAAGTAAATCTGAATAAAGTAAACACCATCCTCAAAATCGAACTGGGCTAGTACTAAGAAAAGACTATGTTTCCGGTAACAGAGACAGATTAAAATGAGTACTAAAATCCTGCCCTGTTATTTCCATCCACATGGTGTCACTTCCTCGTGACAACGGGGAGGTGATTATGAAGAGGGACTGCACATGAGGATTCCCACTCACATTGGAGTCTGATGAGACTGATGCAGCTACATGAATTCCTGCTCCTAACGTAGCTGCCCCAGACGGCATGCACTTGCCAAGACAAGCCACCTGAATGGGATCCATCGAAGATTTCTCCTTACATTTTCAGGGAGGGCACACTGAATCATAATTTTGCTAGCAGTTGGAAAGCAGCTGCAACTCCAAAGCAGCATCAATCTAGCTCACATTTGGGTTATGGGGACCTGAACTACTGAACAGTGGAATGTTTATCAAGTGCAGTGTTGTGTGGGGCTAGTTAGTAGCTGATTCAGCTCCTACTAAGCAAACCCCTACAGTGAATAAAATGGATGCACATTTTTGTACCTGCAATGCAAATATGTTAATATAAATGCAAGGGTGCCGAGATTCTGGGCCACAATGATATAAACGTAGGATTGCATGCATTTGTATGACTACATAGTCACTGAAATACGACAGCTAGACCCAGACTCTTATTCCAGATACGTATGAGTCCTTCAAATGTTTCCAATTTTAATTTTGTGCGGCCAAAATGCAAACAAGGATCACCAAATAAAATGCGGTATAACAAAGACGGGAGCGAGGTGGGAAGTGCACGTACCGGTGGACGCCGCTGCTGCACATGATGATGTGACAGGCGCCCAGCCGGCTGCACAGCTCCGAGGAGACTGACAGCAGCCCCACTCCAGAGGCGCTGCAGGCTGTGTTAGCACACGCCGCCGTGCGTTTGGATCTGATAAACGAGGCTACCAGCCGGTAAAGTTCATCCAAGGCATTGAGAGGCCTCATGAGCTGCAGAAAAAAGTGATGAACATATAAAGTTCAACATGTTTGGTAAAATATTTTTAGATAGATTACAATGCACAGTTGTTATACCTTTTAATGAAGGGTCTAAATTGTTATTTTGTTACGGAAGTAACAGAATTGGAGACTGCGAATATTTATAATTACTCATTGCTCAAGAATAACAGCAGAAAAATCAAATAAGGGAGGTAAGTAAATAATAAAGCATCGATAAACATAATCATCTTTTTTACCTTATCTACATAGGCAGCTTTGGATGTGGAGTCTGGTGGTGAATTGGACTTGTCCAAGTAGAACGCCCTGTAAGAATCCAGAGGAAATTATCATTTGTTGTCAGAAAAAAACATAAAATACACAAAGACATTCAAGTTTCACTGACTTTCTTTTAAAAACAAGTGAATAAACAAAAGCACTGAACACTAGAAGACTGAAGTTGCACAAAAGTCAACAGTCTTCCATTAAAAAATGATTCAAGCTACCACCAGCTCCATTACACATTGTGTGGCCTTAGAGAGATCACGTACCCCACCTACGCTCGATTCTCTCATTTGTATTAATAATTTGAGGATAGCATTAGCTTTTACTTCCTGAGGCTGCCGAGATGATTAAATGAGTTAATCCAGATGTCTAGAACAGTATATAATACATAGTAAGTTCTTATCAATATTTGCAATAATTAATATTATTATTAAAAAGTTGAAGAAATATATTTTCTTGTGACTTGGAGAACATTATCCAGTTTTCATTTATTGTAAAGATTTAATATTACGAAACTAATGCTCAAAAAACCTAACATTAAACAGAATACTTAGCCAATTCTTTCCATTACTGAGCTATGTTCAGAAGTTAAACTCTCTTTTAGGGTGCAATGGCTCCTTTCTGTCATCAGGATTAATATGGAAATGAGTATTTTAATACACAAAGTGGAATCCTAATGACCTGCAATAAGTCCACGCAATTCCAAAGAATTATTGCTGTGTGTGCTTCGCTTGTGGCTCGACACTAAACAGAAATGTTAGGGGAATGACATGTGGATACAGGATACATTTAGGTTTTATTTGAACTAGTATCTATCTTTGTAAAATTATGGTAAAATATATGCAGTATAACACAAAACTTACCATTTTAACCATTCTTAAGTGTACAGTTCAATGGCATAAAATATCTTCACATTAATCATCTAGTTTTTACTTCTGATGAGATGAAATTATTTCTAAGATGTGAAGTTTTAATATTGATGGAACAAAATATTAGCGAGTTAGATAGTCAAATAAAAGCCTATTATATTGGTGTTTCAGAGCACCTTTGAGGATGTCAAAGTATTGGCAGATTATTATCAAATTCACAGGTAGTATCGGGCAAAATCAGTGCGGGAGAACTATGCCCTGTGTGCTGGTTTTGTGAGCCCTGCTAAACGTGTGTGGGTGCACACACACAGAGCGCTATTCTCATTATTAGTAGTATTGCTGATTTTTTGTCTTTTTAAGATAAAGTAATGTGGATTAGTCAAGTTTTACACTTTAAATTAAAAAAGCTTTAAGTCTAAAGAGTAATTTCCACACTGACAATTACGCTCATCCTTATTGAGAATTATATCTTCTTGCCTAAAATACAGATCAAATCATCCCCCAAAAAAGATCGTAAACAATTCAGCATCCAAGGTTGGCTGTCACTCTTTGTACCTCACTTTGCATCTCCTATGAGACTTCCAGGTACCACTTGCAGTTCCCTCGGCCACACACTGCTCCTGAGCACACAACGCTGCTGGGGGGTGTGGGGGCTACAGCAACGCCAGGCAGTGACCAGATCACAGTGACGGAGTTATGGTGACACAAGCCACAGCAAAGTGGATTGCCCATCAAGTGCCATGAAAATACAGTTCCGTTTGCTGGGTGAATTAGTTTCTACCAAAAGCACTAGACCAAGAGCAAAAGCAGAGATTGAAAGATCATTTCTGTGTTTAAAATCAAAGGTATCTGAGGTCTTATTTAAAATTTTTCTATATTTTCCCCAGTATCCAAAGGAGATAATCCAAGAAGAATGCTGTTATCGGAAGAGGAAATGAACTTGAATTGTGTGAGGGCAGAGTGCACCAGCGATTTAGGCAGGAAGAGCAGACTCTGAGGGCCTTACAGGCCCTGGGAAGGTTTTATTCTAAGGGAATTGGGCGCCACAGAGGGGAAATGGCCACGTAGCTTGTCTCATTGCCAGAAAACTGGCCGTTTCGTAAACATTGTTGCTGTATCCCGAAATTCCTGTTCTTCTGAAAGTTCTGCGCGACTTTTTGTTTCAATTGTATTCATTAGGATAGTACCATGAAAACCCACGTAGGCACCACGATGCTTTAACAAAGCTGAGCATTTTGCCCTTTTGCTTCGCCTTTTAAAGAAATAAAACATTACAGCTACAAGCCCCTAGTTGTTCACCCTTCTCCACTCCCATTCTTGTTCCAATCTCTCCTTCCTCAGAAGAAAGACCACCCTGAAGCTGACACTCACCACCTCTGGGCTACATAAGGTCACCCGCACGCAGGCCCAGGTGGAGGTACCCAGATGTACGATCATCCTTTCACATCCTTGTTTGCATTAGTGCTATTAGACTTTCACCCTTTGGAGTTTTTATTTTCAATTTGCATATATTTATTGGCCATTTGTGTTTCTTTTTCTTCTTTTATTTGCCTACTCACATTTCTGACTTTCACATAGTTTTATTGCCTTTTTGCATAGAAATTTGTTGTTACTTTTCACAGCAGAAGTTAAATATTTAAATTTAATGACTTAAAAGTTTCTGCTCCTCTTTCCTTTTTTTTTTAATCCCACACTTTTCTAGGTTTACTTCCTCAAGAATATTCGACTTTTAAAGTTGATTACTCAGTTAATGGTTTTGGTCAGCATTTGACAATGGCATACAATTCTACACTCTAGATTGACAGTAAATTTTTCCCCTTGGCATCTGCTTTCAATCTAATGGTCATTGTTTTAGGTCTAGCCTATATTTTTTCATTGAAAGGTTAAGATTTCCTTTTTATCCTTGATGTTCTGAAGTTTTACCTCAAAGTGTTTAGGTGTAGATTTATTGTTATTTAGACAGCTCGTGAAATTTCCTGAGCTCCTTCACCAGACAGGTCCTCAGAGTGTACTTGCAACTTGAGGAGTCTTGTCTTCAATTCTAAAATAATCTTAGAGGCCCAGGTTGGTGGCTCATGCCTATAATCCTAGCATTTTGGGCAGCCGGGATTGGAGGATCACTTCAGGCCAGGAGTTCCAGACCAGCCTGAGTAACACGGCCAGACTCTGTCACTACAAAAAATATAAAAATTAGCTGGGCATGGAGGCAAGCGCCTGTAGTCCCAACTATTCAAGATGCTGAGGCAGGAAGATAGCTTGAGTCCAGGAGTTTGAGGTTGCAGTGAGCTATGATGACACCACTGCATTCCAGCCTGAGCAACACAGCAAGACCTTGCCTTAAGAAAAAAAAAAAAAAAATCTTAGCTATTATCTCTCCAACTATTGTCTTTCCACCATCATTTCTATTTTCTTTGTCTTCTGGAACTTCCATTAGACATATGTTCACACATTCTCATGTTTTCTCCCCCTCACACTTTCTTTTAACAACTTACTTCTCATCACTGCATTTTAGATGATTTCCTTAGTAGTATCTTCCAAATGAGCAACAATGTTTCTGTGTCAAGCCTAGAGTCTGTGCTTTCTATTGGAAATTTTATTCCAGTGATTATCTTTTTCATTTCTAAGATTTCTACTTCTTCTTATTTCATGTCTGCCACTAAAAGGTAAATGCTTTGCTAGAATGTAAATCCTCTCTGTATGGATTTTATTTATTTATTTACTTATTTTTATGGATTTTTTTTTAAAATTCCAGGATATTATGGGGGTACAAATATTTTGGTTACAAGTTTTGACTTTGCCTCACCCAAGCCAGGGCTAGAGGCATGCCCTTCCCCCATACAGTGCTCACTACATCCATTAGTTGTGAGTTTACCCCCCCCACCCCCCCAATCCCTAATAAATATTACTACCACGTGAGCACCTTAGTGTTGATCAGTTAGTGCCAATTTGATGGCGAGTACATGTGGTGCTTATTTTTCCATTTTTGTGATACCTCACTTCGGAGGATGGGCTCAAGCTCTATCCAGGATAATATAGGAGTTGCTAGTTCACCACTGTTTTTTGTAATTGAGTAGTAGTCCATTGTATACATATACCATATTTTATTATTTATTTTTGTTCATTCCTGCATCTTCAGCACCTGTAATAGTAGGTGGAACACAGTATCATCTTAAAAAATATTTGTAAATAAATAATAATTAGGTAACTGATAATTTTTGTTTCAGGATTTTCTGCCTTTCTTCAGGGATGGTGTTGGGGCTCAGAAAACAGTACCCCATGATGAGGGCTTCAGAAACAGCCTCAGAAGCAAAAGTTTTTCTCTGACCTTCTCCTGTCTTCCTGCCTCTCAGTCCCAGTCTTCCCTGATGCTATCCATAGAAGCCAAATTCCTCTTCCCCAAAGCAGATCATAAAAGCCAGAACCCCTCTCCACAGAGCCAGTCATAAAATCTAAAATTATCCTATGTAAAAACTGGCCACAAGGTAATTATCTGTCCTACCTTGTTCGACTGTAGGTCATTAGACTCCCATTCCAGAGAGGGCCGTGCCCCACACCCAGAGGGAAGGAATGCTACTCAGAGAGACCAGGAAGTATCTAGAAAGGCAGTGCTGGGTTTCCCCACTCAGTCTATCATTATAGCATTAGATCATACCCTTCTTGTCCAATCACATTTCTATACAGCTGTCCATATTGTTGAATCTAAGCATAAAAATGGACAATTTTCCCTATAACTTTGGGTCGATATTCTGAAGGCTCCCATGTATACATGTTAAATAAATTTGTATGTCTTTTTTTCCTACTAATCAATCTGTCTCATCCCAGTGATTTTTCAGCAAACCTTTATGGGGTCAGGAGTCTTGCTCCCTACAACGGAATTCCTTTATTTATATTTTGAGCATCCCAAATATCCTCGGCCAGGCTCTTTCAATATATTAAACTCTTCAGGGACAAATTTATTTTTAATGGTCTGCTTTGTTGGCTGTCTTTCTTAGTGTTAGCTTTCTAGATGTGCTTTGGAATTATATTTTGTAACTTCATTTGAAGTGGAAGATTTTAAAATTCTTTTTATTTAGTCTTTTGATACAGCTCTATCCTCTCTCTCTCTCTCTCATCATTCTTCTTTTAAAAATGGTTTGGTGCCCAGAATCATGCTTTTGCAAGCAGTTTCCTATCAGTGATGTGAGTATTACACTGTGTTGACATCTGGGTTATTACCAGTCGCGCCACTGAACTAGAGACTAGTGAGTGGTTTGGTTCAGTTCCTAGTTTTGGGCCGTGCCAGCTTCCTCTTGCCACATTAAGAGCCAAGCATCACAAAAGCTATAGTCTCAGGCATCAGTGGGCAGCAGATTTTCCATCCTTCACTCAGAGGCGGAGTCCTTCCCTATGGCCTGGCTCGGGAGTTCCACCTAGCGTAGAATTACGTTTATGTCCCATTCCCCTGCAGAAGTGGTCCCGGCCCCCTCTGTCCACCTCCAGGGACCAGCAGGCCAGAGACCCCAGTGCAGCTTACAACTTGTCACTTCCATTTCATTTCCATTCTTGGGCCACAGAGACGATAAAGTGTTTTTGAGCTCAGCTGCGACTTACACATTTTCTGTCTTCATATTTTACGAAGTATTGCTATGTGCAGAACAGAGGTGGCGCCTCAAAGCCGCAACCCACAAAGGTGCCCTAATCGTATGTCCTCATGTCTTTCCACGAGCGTTCTTGGTAGAAAGAGAAACATGGTGAAAGGGTACAAGGTCCTCAGGCAAATTATTTAGCCTCTCAGGGTCTCAGATTCCTCATTTCCAAAATGGATATTAGAATTGTTGAATATACAGAGAGCATGATGTTGAAATTAGATTAATGTATATGAAGTGCTCAGTACTGTGTTAAGCAAATAGGACTCATTCAACAAATAACAATAACCGTTACCCAGGTGCACACAGTGAGAAGCAACTCTTGGAGCACTGTTACCCCTAGTAAGGAATAAAATTAAGGCCAAAGACCTTCTCCTCTCCCTAGAGGTAATATAAAATATGCACGACACACGCTAAGCAATGAAAATCAAGTTAGCTATTTGGAATCTATATAACTCCATGATCAGTGTACAAATAGACATTTAGGATTAAAAAGAAAAGGACCTTTTTTAGGTTAAAGAAAAGAAGACTGTTATTTAAATGCTTAACCAGGTGAAGCCCTTCTAAACCTCAAATCATCTGGGAAGAAAATATTCTGTAAAAGCAGCCTATACATCATTAGTACGGCCACGGAAAGCATCGCTACAGAAACAGCTGGCCACACTGAGGACTCTTGATTCTTTCTGAAAGAGATGTTCCTTAAAATAATGAAAATTGTCACTGACCCTGCAGCCAGTTAAAAGCTGTTTAGATCATGCTGATCTGATTCTGTTATAATCACTTAAATCGACTTGACACAAATCTTCGACTGTTCAATGGGGCAAAATCTTTAAAGAAAAAAATACATATTTGAGGAAGAGAAAATAAGTTAGAAAAATAACTTTCATGGGTTCAAAATGTAGCCAACACCAAGTGAAACTTTATTTAGCAACAATCTATCTTTTCCTAACTGCTACATAACAGAAATAAATTAGAAAAACATCTAATGATACAATTGCAAAAGTCAAAATATTCTTAGAAAATAAGAGTTTTCTAAAAATTCAGAGTCATATTATTGACTCATCTAGATGTGTGCCAGTAGTTAATATTTGTCAATCCATGATTATGAAAAGCAACAAAATATTATAAAATATAACTATGTATTGATAAAGTCCAGAGAAAATAACCAGGAAATAATGCAAATTCAATACTCCTATGTAATACACACAGTCACCAAATTTTTTAATTCAATTATTTGTTAAGATAAGAATTTCAACTAGAGGCCGCAACTAATTTCAAGTATTCCTATCAAAGAAAAATGGTTGTTCAGCCAGATATTTTACAAGCCATAAGGTTTACGGGTATTCATAGAACTTTAGTATCTTTCAGAATTTGACAAACTGTGGACAGGAAATAAATTTCTAATGCACTTTCCCTAATTAAAAAAGTCTTACGAAGCCCCTTAATCAAATTTTATGGGAAAAGTTAATAGCAAAATTGGATTAATGCCAAAATTAACCATAGTTTATTATGCTTCTGAGGTTAGTAAGAATGAAGTCATGGTCCTTTGTCTGAATACAGAAAATCTTATTAAGACCGTTTTGTAAGTGTGGCTGCTGTTTTATATGGGCTGCACGGTAAGTTTCCTTTCATGCTGGTCTACAGCAAGCTTCACTGTGACAGTGTTGTCAAACAACTTTGCCGTGTAAAATGAATATATTATGAGCCTTTTAAAATTTAGTTCCTGTAAAACAAAATATCACTGAAAGAGGTGGTAATATCGTAGGTTACCAATAAGTGTGATATACATATATCCAAGCCAAATAACTACAGTGAAACTAATCTTGGCATTCATAGCATACCATCTAATCAAGAAGACATGTACATAGGTATTTATAATGCAAGGCGCAAAATGATAGGTGAATTCAATGGTGTAAAGAGTCACTAGGTCTATGGAAGGAAGATCACAGAAGAATACGGCAGAAGAGCTGGACTTTGATAGATGGGTAGGATTCTGACAAGTCAAAGTGGGAAAGCAGCATTTGAATTGGAAGTTATGTCAGGAACAACAGAGCAGGTATAGAATGAACAGAGCCAACTGGGCTGAAGAACAGGTTCATGTAAGGTAGAGAGAGAGAACAACATCGGCTACTGTCTGTGAAGGAGCTCAGGAAATTTCACCCCAAAATATGACTCCTTGGTATAAAGAATATTTTGAATTAAAGGCCATTCACAATCAAAAAGCATTGGAGGGGGGCTTAGCCTCTATCTGCATAAACTGGACTGACCTGTCAAAAGATCAAAAGGCGCAACTGACTTCCCTTCCTCTCCCTGTTACCTCAATATATTGCAGGAAGGAAGATCAAGCATGCAACCAGACCTGCCCCAAATCATTTAAATGGAATACCTGTCTCTCAGGTTAGTTTAATTTGCTCAGGTTAATTTAATTTGCAAAGAGAATCATTTACAAGTCAAACTGTTTCCCCATCATTCATCCTCCCTAGCACCATCTGTCACCCCTGAACAGAATTACCTGTATTCAACTCCCTCCCCTCCAAAAGGACAGGTATAAAATATCTGAACTTCACTGGGATACTGAGCAATCATTCTGTATTTCTCTCCATGTACATGGTAAATAAACCTTTCCCTTATTAATCTGCCTTAATTGTGAGTTGATCTTTCCGTGAACTTTTGGGGAAAAAGGCAAATTTCCCCTCATCTCTTCACCTGGATCCACATTATAAGGAAATTAAATATCAAACCAAAGAATTATAATTAACCTGTTAAGCAGTAAAGAAGTGCTATAAAATAAACATTTAGCTACCATTTAAAAAAAAAAGAAGAATAATGATTGGGAAGAAACACATGACTCATAAAATACAGAAATTTAGGGAATTTAGAGCTGCAAGAGAAGCTAGAAATGCAAAGAATCATTCAACATTCCTAATGAGACCATAGCAATATAAAGAGGGAAGTGATGTTTGCCATAAGAGTAAGAAAACAAGTTTGGGGAACAGTGAGATTGGTTTCCACAGAGTTATGCAAGTTAATGTGCTAATTTAAGAATTAGGAAAATGTTGTATCAAATGGGTAGATAATGAGCATCCCAGCTCCACAGGGTCAGGCTGGTGCTCCAGGAATGATCAGTTTTTTTTTTTTTTTTTTTGAGACAGAGTCTCACTCTCTTGCCTGGAGCGAGTGCCGTGGCGTCAGCCTCGCTCACAGCAACCTCAAACTCCTGGACTCAAGCAATCCTACTGTCTCAGCCTCCCAAGTAGCTGGGACTAC
>CAUYSK010017069.1:0-14827 GCA_963575035.1 Avahi laniger | reverse complement strand
CCCGGGCTAGAGTGAGTGCTGTGGCGTCAGCCTAGCTCACAGCAACCTCAAACTCCTGGGCTCAAGCGATCCTTCTGCCACAGCCTCCCGAGTAGCTGGGACTACACGCATGCGCCACCATGCCCGGCTAATTTCTTCTATATATTTTTAGCTGTCCAATTAATTTCTTTCTATTTTTGGTAGAGACGGGGTCTCGCTCTTGCTCAGGCCGGTCTCGAACTCCTGAACTCAAACAATCCGCCCGCCTCGGCCTCCCAGAGTGCTAGGATTACAGGCGTGAGCCACCGCGCCCGGCCAACACAAACATTTTTAAGTGTCATAAGATATATATAACATAACATTTATTATATATAAAAATGTTATTTTCTGTTTTTTTTGATTATAGTCATCCTAGTGGGTATGAAGTGGTATCTCATTGTGGTTTTGATTTGCCTCTTCCTAATGACATATGATGTTGAGCATCTTTTCATGCGCTTATTGACCATTAGGAGAAATGACTATTCAAGACCTTGCCCATTTTTTAATTGGGTTGTCTTTTTGTAGTTGAATTGTAAGAGTTCTTTCTGTATTCTGGACATTAAATCCTTATCAGATATATGATTTGCAAATATTTTCCATTCTGTAGGTTATCTTTAAACTTTCTTGATAATATTTTGTTTTATCCATCCATCCATTCATCCATCCATCCAGCCTGGGTCTATTTAGAAGGAAAGATAATGTTCTTTTTATGCACAAAAGTTTTTAATTTTGTTGAAGTACATTTTATGTATTTTTTCTTTTGTTGCTCATGGTTTTCTGTTTGGCTTTTTCACTCAGCATAATTATTTTGAGATTCATTTACTTCGTTTCATGTATCAATAGCTTATTTCTTTTTATTGCTGAATAGTATTTCATTATATGGATATGTCACAGTTTATCCAATTGTCTGTTTATGGACATTTGGATTGATTTCTAGTTTAAAGCTTCTATGAACATTCATGTACAGTATATGGTATAAATATATATGTGTTTTTCTCTTAGGTAAATACTTAGGAGTGAAATGGCTGGATCGTATGGTAGGTGTATATATATTTTTAAAGAAACTGCCAAACTTTTCTGAAGTGGTTTTACCACTTTAATTCCCACCAGTAGTGTGTGAGCGTTCCACTTTCTCTTAACCTTTATCAACATTTGCTATGGTCATTCTTTTTAATTTTGGTCATTCTAAGAGATGTGAAATGGCATCTCATTGTGGTTCTTATTTGCATTTCCCTAATGACTTAATGATGTTAAGAATCTTTTCATGTGTTTGCCTTCGGTATATTTTTTTTGGTGTAATGTCTGTTCCAGACTTTGCCTATTTTTAAAATTAGGTTATTTATTGTTGAATTTTGAGAGATCTTTATGTATTCTGGATACAAGTCCTTTATCAGGTATATGCTTTGCAAATATTTTTCTCTCAGTCTGTGTGTTTTTTCATTTTCTTAGAGTCTTTTGAAGAGCAGAAATTTTAAATCTTGATGAAATACAGTTTATATTCAGAGATAGGCTTTGTCTAAAAAAAGCATACAGTTTATAAATTTTTTCTTTGGTGGATCGAGCTTTTGTTGTTATATCTAAGAATTCTTTGCCCAGCCCAACGTCACAAAGATTTTCTCCTATGTTTTGTTCTGGAAGTTTTATAGTTTTAGGTTTTACATTTAGGTCTATGATCCATTTTGAGTTACTTTTTATATATAGTGTGAGATATAGATCCAAGTTTGTTTTGGTGCATATGGATCTCCTAATTGTTTTAGCACCATTTGTTGAAAACACTATCATTTCTCCATTGGATTGTCTTTGCATCTTTATAAAAAAATCAACTATCCATATATTTGTGGGTTTATTTCTAGACTCTGTATTCTATCTGTCCTGTTGATTTATTGATTTATCTTTAAACCAATGTCATGCTTTTTGGATTACTGTAGCTTTAAAAAGTCTTGAATTCTGATAGTGTTTATCTTCCAACTTTGTTGTTTTTTAAAGTTATTTTGGCTATTCTTGGTTCTTTGTATATCCATCTGAATTTTAGAATCAGTTTGCCAATTTTTACAGAAAAGCCTGCTGGAATTTTGATTGGGATTGCACTGAATCTATAGGTCAATTTGAGGAGAACTGACATCTTAACAATACTGAGTTTTCAGACCCATCAACATGATATATTCTTCTATTTATTCTTTAATTTCTCTCAGCAGTTTTGTGGTTTTCAGTTTCTGTATCTTTTGTCAGATTTATCTTAAATATTTGAAATTTTTTGATGTTATTATAACTGGTATTTCTAATTTTTTAATGCAAGCATATAGAAATACAATTGATTTTTATATTTTGATACTCTATCCTACAACCTTGCTAAACTCATTTAGTAGTTCTAGTAGTTTTTTTGCAGAGTCTAGTGGATTTTCTACATGGAGGATCATGTTGTCTTCAAGTAATGACTGCTATTATTGGGAGACTTTACTATCGGATTTCAAGATTTACTGTAATGCTATAGTCATCTAGACAGTATGGTATTGGCATAACAAAAGGCATTTAGATCAGTGGAACAGAATATAGTTTTGGAATAGACCCACTCATATGTAGCTGTCTTAGCTTGGACTGATAATAACAGAATACCTAGACTGGTTGGTTTTAACAACAAATATTTATTTCTCACAGTTTTGGAGGCTGAGAATTCTAAGATCAAGGTACTGACAGATCAAGTGTCTGCTGAGCGTCCTTTTCTTGTTTTGCAGACAAAAGTGTTCTTGTATCCTCACAGGGTGGAGAGCAGAGAGAGAAAGCAAGTACTTTAAGTCTCTTCTTATAAGGGTACTAATCCCATCATGAGGGCTCTACCATACTGACCTAATTACTTCCTGAAGGCCCCACTTCCTAATACCGTCCCATTGGGCATTAGGGTTTCAACATGTGAATTTTGGGAGAACACAGACATGTAGTCCGTAACAGTAGTTAATTAGCGTTCACAAAGACACAAAAGTAATTCAGTGGCAAAAGAATAGTCTTTAAACAATGGTGCAGGAATAAACTGAATGTCCTGGGAATGAGTCTTTTATCTCTATATCATATGTAAAAATAAATTCAAAATAAGTCATAGACTAAATGTAAAAGCTAAAACTATGCAGAAGAAAACATAGAAGAAAGAAATTCTGACTTTGAGGTAGACAAAGATTTTCTAGATAGGAACACAAAAAGTCCTAATCATAGAAGGAAAAAATTGATACTTTCGAATTTACCAAAGTTAAAAACTTCTGTTCTTCAAGATATCATTAAGGAAATAAAAAGACAAAGCAAAGACTGGGAGAAAATATTCTCAAAATGGTGTATCTAACAGTGGATTTGTGTCCAGAATATATCAAGAACTCTTGCTTTAGTCAGGCATGGTGGCATGCGCTATAGTCCCAGCTAATTGGGAGGCTGAAGCAGGAGGATTGCTTGAGCCCAGGAGTTAAAAGCTGAAGTAAACTATGATCACATCACTGCACTCCACTCCAGCCTGGGTGGAAGAGTGAGACCCTGTCTCTAAAAAACCAACAACGAAAAAACAAAAACAAAAATCCCAGAACTCTTGCTAATCTAACTAGCAAGGTTAAAAAAAACAAAGGGCAAAAGTTTGAACAGACTCTTCACAAAAGAAGACACTACTAACCACATGAAAAGATAGTCAGCATAGTTAGCCAGAGCCAGAGAAATACTAGTTAAAACCATAAGATATCGTTTTACATCCTGTAGAATGGCTCAAATTAAAAGAATAACAATTCCAAGTGCGAGAAGGAATGTGAGAATGTGGATCAGGTGAAATTCCATGCATTGGTCCTGGGAGTATAAAATGGTGCAACCACAGTGGGAAACATTGTGGCAGTTGCTTTATAAATTTAAACATGCGCTTAAAACTGTGTGACCCAGCAATTCCACTTGTAGCTTTTTAGCTAACCCAAACAAAAAGATTAGTCCACAAAAAGACTTAAATTTTCATAGTAACTATATTCATAATAATCTAGAACTAAATAACAACCCAAATGTCCTTAAATGGATAAACAAATTGTGGTATATTCATACAGTGGGATATATCTCATCCATGTAAAGGAATGTCTTAATATTAATAATAAACTCAGTAACATGGATAGATCTCAAAAATATGCTGAGTAATGAAACCTGACACAAAGAAATACATGCTGTATGAGTTTATAATTGGCAAAACTAATCTATAATCATAATAATCAGATTAGTGGTTGCCTGGGCCTATGTGGCTTGGGAGATTGATTGCTAATGGGTTCATAAGGACTTTCTTGGGGTGATGGCAATGTTCTGTATCTTAGGGAAATGGTTATGTTGATACATACATTTGACAAAACTCATTGCACTATATATTCCATACGTGTTCATATTATCATATGCAGATTATGCCTCAACATGGAAAAATCAATTCTGAGTGGCTTATATATTGAAAGGTCAAACAATAAACTCCTTAAAGATAATATGGGAAAATATTCTCATGACCTTGGGTATGTAACATTTTTAAAATGGAATAAAAAAAGCATTAACCAGAAAATAAAAGATTGATAAGTTGAAGTGCATTAAAACCTGGAATTTCTTGTCTTCAAAAGACAGTACAGTTGACTCTTGAACAACACGTGTTTGAACTGTGAGGGTCCGCTTATATGTAGATTTTTTTTCAACCAAATGTGGATTGATAATACAGTATTCCCAGGATGTAAAACCATGTATACAGAGGGCTCATTTTCCATATAGATGGGTTCTGCAGGGCTGACTGTGGGATTTGAGTATGCATGGATTTTGGTATATGTGGAGGTCCTGGAACCAATCCCCCATGTGTTCCAAGGGACAACTGTACTAAGACTGAAAAATGCAAGCTACTGTATAAGTGTACATATACATACATACATATACATATAAGATATACATACATGTGGTTATATATTTGTATGTATATGTTTTTTCCTGACAGTTGCTTCATATCCAAAAAACATAAGTAACTTTTACAAATTACTGGACAAAAAACCCCAAACATCTAAAAGAAAAAAGGGCAAAGATGTGAATAGACACTAAATAAAACGGGATTTTCAAATAATAAATATAGGAAAAGCTGTTCTACATCTTTAGTCATTAGAGAAATGCAAATTAAAATCATAATGAAGTATCAATATATACCTACTGGAATGGCTAAAATAGACAAATGAGTGTTAGCAAGGCTAGAAGCAGCTGTCACTCTCCTACTCTGGGGAGGTGTCTGTCTTCTCTGTTATGCTGCTCTGTCCTTAACTCCTGCTCCCCAAAAAAGTGTTGCATAAGCTGCCTTCTCAGACTGCTCAGGCACCCACAACTAAGAATTATCTAGCCTAACGTGTCAGTTGTGCTGAGTCTGAGAAACCTGGTGTCTGAAGCCAAAGGTTTGCTTTAAAATCCAGGCTCTTCCATATTCTGTCTCTATGACTTTGGGAGATAACCACTGAGTCTTAATTTTTGTTGTCTATAAAATGACAATAATAAATAGATATAAACGAAATCCGTAACAATTAAGTGAGATAAGCTTTATAAACTTAATGCCTGGAACAGATGAGTTCAGTAAAGAACAGCTATTGATATTTTTAAATTTATAATGCTGCTTTCTGACCCTCCCCTTTTCTTTTTCAGTATAAAACTCTCCTAGTAGACCAGGTTCTCAAATCCTTATAAATAACCCCCAAAAAGGACAGCTACCCCTGCAAAAAAAACTTGTACAGAACTCCGTATAGAGAAAACACCAGCATGATTCACATGAAAATTTAAATGAATATATGAATTTTTTACTTTTGTAACGTTTTAGCTTTGTTAAAATTATGGGCTATTGGCAGTGACTCAATGTTGCAGTGAAAAAGGTTGTTTTGCCAGCAACACAAGTCTCCTGTCAAAAACTTTAAGAACGGCAATAAAAATTATAGGAGGCAGAAGGATACATTCTAAAACACTAGAAAAAACAGAGAACATAGTGTGTAAACACCATTAAGGAATAAACAAAATAACACTAAAATATATAAAATGGGAAATTTAGTATTTAGTTTTTTAAAAATAGCAATATTTGTTTATGTATATATTGGAGGGTGCTATCTTATGCATTTCGGATGCTTAGCAGCAATCTCTGGCCTTTATCCACTGGATACCAGTAATACACACTCCACTTTTCCAGTTGTGACAACCAAAAATGTCTTCATATGTTGCCACATGTTCCCTAGAGTGGGGGCACAATAATCCTTGTTTGAGAACTACTCAGATAGACCTAGATTTGCATTCCAGCCCCAGGGCCTATGCTGTGTAAATTTGAACAAGCTACCTAACTCATAAGCCTTAGTTTTCTTAAGTGAGATAATGTATATATAGTGCTTAGCTCAGCTCCTGACACATAGAGTTCAGTAAATCGTAATTATTAATGATGCTAAAACCTGTTCTCTTTCTTTGCCACTCTGCCCCTCTATCCTCTAAAAGTAAAATGCCCCTTTGTGTAGCTTATGGTCAAGTTGTTGAACAATAATTTCTCATCTATGATCTTCAAAATACATTGATTGTCTTATGTTAGCAGTTAGCATAGACTTTAGTTTTGTTCTCTCCCCAGCTAAGGATTTGCTTTCCTTTCCCTTGTGTTCTTGTTTGCATTGGGCAGAGTTGGTACTATATTCTTTCATTTGAATCTCTTCCTGGCATAGTATTGTGTATGGTGCTCTTTGCATATTCATAACCTCATGAATTATTAGACTAACATCTTAAAGACTAGTTCAGGCTGACAGGAATCAGACCTATAGAAATTGAAAAGCTAAGACTAAGGCTTTATTGTTGTTTATTGTTATTGTAGTTTTTTGTTTTTTTTTTTAAACCTTGAAGCCATAGCCTATCAAGAATTTTCTTATTTGTTCTTTAGCTTTATTTTTTTCCCAGAAGAATGATTAAAAATATTAGTAGCCTATACTTGCTTTGATATGCATTATCTTGTTTAAATTTTGTTAAAACCCTAGGCAGTGAAAAATGAATAACAGTATTAATAGAAAAAGAGGTCTTGGCTCTGTTTGCACAGAGCCCTGGCGGCAGCCACTGCGGGGTTGGCGGGGAGACTCCTGGTCCTGGCCAGCGTGGCGGGGTGCACCACGGCGCCAGGCAACAAACCACATGATCCCCTGTTCCATTATAAAGGACGAGCATAGTTTTGCCAGTAGGGACTAGGTAGCGGTCTCAGCAAGAGGCATAGTGTCAGTCACTTTTCCCGAACTCTGACCAGGAAAGGAACACCCGCCAATCTCCCCAGAAGTCCTTTAGAAGCTCTCTTCTTTCCGAAGAGGACTCTGGGAGTGTGGCGCCACCTCATCTCCTAGAGGAAGGTCCTCCCTGCCCTCACCTCACCTGCAGAGCAGAGGAGCTGCGGCTTGTTCCATTCACCTGTTTAACACAAAGCAGTGGAGGGGCTAGGCACTCGGACAAGGCTGTGGGTCCAGGGGTCCTGAACAAGACAGGCAGGGGCTCTGCTCTCAAGCACTTACAAGGAAGGAGGGAAGGGGAGACAAACAGGTAAAATAATAATAAACGCGATAACTTCAAAAAAAAAAAAGAGGACTTGATGTACTGTAAGTGCACGGCAAGATACTGTGTTAAAGAATTATGTCATATTGTTATCTCATTTATGCCTTATAGCAATATCTGCAAAATAAGTAGCATTATCTCCATTTTGGAGACAAGCAAATGATGGTTCCTTTGCCCAAGATCACCTAAGGTTTTATTCCAAAGCCAATCTATTTTCATAATGCTATGCTTCCTCCCCAAAATAAAGAGCATATGCCTCTGCCTTAAATTTCTTTGTAGACTATGTATCTTGACCTATCCTACGACCACAAGATGAGAGCATAAAAATGTATGATGTTGTGACTGTAATAAGTCATTCTTTCTGTTGCCAGTGGCCTAGCTCAGCTTCTCTGGCTCTCTGTGGCCAACTCTTCTCTTCTCCTGGTCCAGTGCAGTTACATCTGGCTATAGGAATAAGGAAAGTTTGTAGGTTCCAGCTTTTTTGGCTATGTGAATAAACATTATTTTTTGGTTATGTGTATTATCTTAGCTTTCATGGTTTCATATTGCCCAAGAATGCAGAGCAGTTAAATCTTAAGCCATGAAGTATATGTTTGGCAAGAGCCAAGTAAAAGCCAATTTACTTTAAAGTCAAGAGGGCTCTATATCTGATAAGAAAAATAATCTCAAAACTGCCATGTGATCTGTTTGTTCTAATAGACTACAGAGTAAAAGATGTTTTTAAATATGGAGTTGCCTAAAACTCTACTGTCTCTGTGTAATATGTATTTTTAGCTGAGAGAAGAAAAGTTACAAGAGGAAAAAACATCTGAAGATCAAATCCACAAGCTGTTACCAGAGGATACAGAAACAGGGAAAAGGAAAATGGATGAACAGAAAAAAAGAGAGGAGCCATTAGTACTGAAAACAAATCTGGAATGTGTAAGTAAATCACCTTTTTGATGGACATCTGCCTCAATAAATGAACAATTAACCCAGGTGACGTGGATCCAAAAGTCCTAAGTTGGTGAACTATGAGACCAGTAACAGTCATTTACTGGGCAGCTTAAGAGTAGTGAAGAACTTAGCATCCATATGAGAGCTAGAGAAAATAATTTTTGAATGGGACAGTGAGATCTGTGGAAAGATTAAGAGAACAGGGTGGAAAAAAGGTGAGCAGGAGGGAAAACCTAGTATAGTATACTATTTGTGGTAAGTTTTATACATGTATTGTCATTTTGACTTATGTGTTGTTATTTGACATTTAAGTTTTGTATGTTTTCTATCCTCAATTAGATTTCCTTGGAGCTTGTATTTTACTTGCCTTTATTCTTTCTAATGCCCTAAGCAGCACAGCGCTATATGTATGGTAGGTTTCGATACTTAAGTCTAAACTTAACTTAATTAGACTTCTAATGAGGCCAGATCTTGCCTGAAGTTTTTCATTATTTATTTACCAAGTACGTTATTGGGAAAGGTTTTAAGTTGTGTATTTAAGTTATATAAGAAAGCACTTTTGGGCTGGGTGCGGTAGCTCACGCCTGTAATCCTAGCACTCTGGGAGGCCAAGACAGGTGGATTGTTTGAGCTCAGGAGTTCGAGACCAGCCTGAGCAAGAGCGAGAGCCCGTCTCTACTAAAAATACAAAGAAATTAGGTGGACAGCTAAAAATATATAGAAAAAAAATTAGCTGGGCATGGTGGCGCGAGCCGGTAGTCCCAGCTACTTGGGAGGCTGAGGCAGGAGGATCGCTTCAGCCCAGGAGTTTGAGGTTGCTGTGAGCTAGGCTGACGCCACGGCACTCTAGCCAGGGCAACAGAGTGAGACTCTGTCTCAAAAAAAAAAAGAAAGCACTTTTGGAGGAACTACTAATTATACCCAAATGGATAATTACAGTAGAATTTTATTTCTGTAGTAAGTCATATTGGATTGACCATCATCTGTTGCTTCATGTACTTAGCATATCTTTAGACTCATATCTTTTAAAATATTTCATAATTCGGATTTGTTAGTATTTCATGTTATCTTTCTAATCAGCTGGAATTGATAAAGCTTTACCATATATAAAGACAAGTGACATAACAGAGTAGGAAAAAAATCTCTGGACTAGAAGCCTAACTTTTAGACAGATGCCAACATTCTAGCTGATTGTATAATTTCGGCCAGATTACTTAATTTTTCTGTGCTTCTGGTTTAATTTTCGCAAAGGCAAAATTGAACTGAAAATTGAAATTATTTAAACTTTCTTGGGATAGTAGTGTTTGCTGACTGCCACATGCATATGGAGCTTTTGATTCTAATTATAATAATAATGATAATAGTAATTGTTATTTAATTATTAGTAAAAACAGCCACTTGCATGTTATAGAGTTTCCCCCTTCTGAAAGATTCAGTTTAATAAGCATGAAGTGCTGGGTACTCTTAATCCTCTGTACATCAGAAAACATAAAGGGCAAAAGACTGCTACTGAAAAGGAGACAATTCAGCTGGGAAGGCAAGAATAAGATATTATATATGAGGGTCTTATGCATATATTACGTTACGTAAGTACACTTTGGAGACCCAAAGTCTCCATACAAAGGAAAAATTTTGTAAAATTTTGTAATGAATATTTTGTAAATAAAGGTACATTTAGCTACAATTTCGTATTTTCCTTATGTATGATGACTTTTGGGACACCCTGTAATAGCCCCAGCTGTGGTCTATACTCTGTATAAAGACTGCAGCTCTGCCTCTTCACCCCAACAGTACAAAACAAAACAACCCAGAAAGACTTTTCTTTTTAGGACAAACTAGCCTTGATAGAGAGAGCTTACCCTTCACTTCGATAGAAAGAACTTACTGTTCCTGGCCTTGCCAGATTCAGGTTTTCTCCAGGAATGGATCTCTAATATTAAATGATGTCAAGACTGGGAAATCACTCTAATTGTTTTTTCATTTGTCACTACCATCTTTGACATAGAAATCAAGTGCATCAACTAAATTTTAATCTTCAGAGAAATCAGAAAGTACAAATTTTGATTTGTTTATTGGTAATAGCCAGTTTTGCAAAATTTTCTATTCAAAAACACATTGAATAAAATCTGACCTATGAATACTTCAAGTTTTAGATTTTTGTCATTTTGCCCTTTTTTCATTCACTTCTATATTTTTGAGGACTTTTATTTTTATTTATTTATTTAATTTTTTTGAGACAGAGTCTTGCTCTGTTACCCAGGCTGGAGTGCAGTGGCACGATCATAGCTCACTGCAGCCTTGAACTCCTGGGCTCAAGGGATCCTACTGCCTCAGCCTCCTGAGTAGCTGGGACTACAGGCA
Source organism: Avahi laniger (assembly GCA_963575035.1). Lineage (NCBI taxonomy): Eukaryota > Metazoa > Chordata > Mammalia > Primates > Indriidae > Avahi > Avahi laniger. The sequence continues at coordinate 3,949 of CAUYSK010017069.1, read as the reverse complement.
TACCCCTACCATACCCAGCTAATTTTTAAATGTTTTTAGAGACAGGGTCTCACTATTTTGCCCGGACTGGTCTCGAACTCCTGGCTTCAAGGGGTCCTCCCACTGTAACCTCCCAAAATGTTAGGATTACAGGCATGAGCCACTGTGCCCAGCCCTATTTTTGAGGATTTTAGATGACTCTAATTTTGCTTTAAATATGTCTTAAGAGTTTTTGGTATTGAGCAAATAATTCCATTTAGTTTAGCCAAGACTATATTCAGTGGAGACCCAAGAGAATCTTAAGTGGTCTCAGTGGGAAGCTAGCCGAAGGATGAATTTTTATATAGGGAATATTGTGATTAGAGCTAGACTGATCATTTCACTCTCCTACCCGAAAACTTCAGTGATTTCTCTTTCCTGTGAAATTAAATGAGGACTCTTTACCCCGATATTCAGGTCCTTCCTTCATATGATTCTAGCTTATTTTTCCATCCTTGCTTATACCCCAAAACTCTAGGGAGTATATATTTGCCTTCCCCCTGATACATACTCTGTTTTCTGTCTTCTGGATCTTTTCTCTTGCATTTTCATTTCATTGAAATGCCACCCAGCTTATCTGTTGAAAGGCTGTTCATCTTTCTGTGTCCAGTTCAAAAGCTGTCACATTCATGGAACTTTTAGGGAGTCACTTATTTCTCCACTCCCATCATCCACTCTGCTTCCCCACGTTGTAACTTTTACAGAACTTATTTCATTCTCTCTTACATTATGTCTTTTTTGTGTTCATGTTTTTCTAACAGGTTGTAAGTTTGTTGAGTATAGGAAATGTGTCTTACTCATTTTTTTTTTTTTTGAGACAAGAGTCTCACTCTGTTGCCCTGGCTAGAGAGCCGTGGCGTCAGCCTAGCTCACAGCAACCTCAAACTCCTGGGCTCAAGCGATCCTCCTGCCTCAGCCTCCCAAGTAGCTGGGACTACAGGCATGCGCCACCATGCTCGGCTAATTTTTTCTGTATATTTTTAGCTGTCCAATTAATTTCTTTCTATTTTTGGTAAAGATGGGGTCTCGCTCTTGCTCAGGCTGGTCTCGATCTTCTGAGCTCAAACAATCCACCTGCCTCGGCCTCCCAGAGTGCTAGGATTACAGGCGTGAGCCACCGCGCCCGTCCTATCTTACTCATTTTAAAATCTCCTATAGTACCTTGCACATCACAAGTGTTTGAAACATATTTGTGAAATTGAATTTGAATGAAGGACGAAAGAGCTGACTATAGAAGCAGATATTATCATGTTGTTATTTTTTCAGAATGGAAATAAAATGGGTACAATATTTAATTTATTACAGTTTGTTATGGTACATTTAATCCAACAATGCAAATTGTTGGAAAACAATTTGATATAGCAGTTATACTAAAGATTATAAAGCAAAAAGTGAAAAATTACTTTTCATCCCATAACCTAGAAATAACTCCTGTAAACATTTTGGTAAATATCCTTCCAGACTTCTTTTCTAAGCAAATATAAATATACACTATGTATCGTTTCTCTTTTCAGAAAATGCAGGCTATTGTACATACTGTTTTGTAGCCTGTTTTTAGTTAACTATAAGTCATGAATGTCTTTCCATGTAAATAAAGAATTCACATCATTATTTAGTGGTATCCTAGTATTCTTAACTGTAGAATTTATTTAATAAATCTCCTGTTGATATTTTGCTATCTTAAAACACCATTGTGATGAAATCCACCTGTCTCAGTAGTTTCTTAGAATAAATTACTAGAAGTGGAATGACTGGGTCAAAGGGAGTGTCCTCTTAAACATGTTTGTATTTATTGCTCAGTTGCCCTCCAGGAAGTTTGTATATAATTATACTCCTACCAGTCATACTAAACTAATTTTCTCACACCTTGCCAACCTTGGGTATTATCATTCTTTTAATTTTTTTAGGTACATTTTTTAAGATGTCACTTCAGGGATTTCATTTATGCATGCTTTGTACCATCTTAGGAATCCATAGTGCTATAGGCTTATTTTTATCAAAAGGGAAAAATGAGAGGTAAATGTTTTCCTATCTTGTGGTTCTAGGTTCTGTGGGAGTAGAAATGTAGGGGTCATATAGCTTTTATCTAAATAATTAACTATTTATTTGTAATAACATAATTTGTTTTTCAATAAATTGGCATGTATTATAAAACTAAAGTTTTTTCTTAAAAGATTAATAGTATTTAAATTAATACAAATAAAATCTATCTTGTTGAACACTTACTACTTGTTAGCTCTAATGTACTAGGTGCTTTTAATGGCTTATCATAAACTATATAGTAGAGAAATCTTTATTTTATAGATGAGGAAACCATGGCTCAGAAAAATGAAGCAACTAACCTATGGTGACAATGATAGCTAAGTAATAGAGCTGGAATTTTACTTGGTACTGAGTTGATTATGAAGAGAGGCTTAAATAGAAATTACAATTATTTATCTCTTGTTGAATCTATTGGTGTCAAGCTTTTTCTTTTTTCCTAGAGTTGAGAAGAGAATATATTATATAAAATTTGATAATGGGTTAGTGCTGTTAAAGATTCTCCACTGAATATTTTGTACAGCAGGGTTCTCTAAGGAATGATGACCTATGAAATTGGAATGCCTCTCTATAAATTATAATTCTTCAATTCTCTCTCAAAAGCCAACTGTTGGGAAGTATAGCCTAGGCTGGGTGCGGTGGCTCACGCGTGTAATCCTAGCACTTTGGGAGGCCAAGGTGGGAGGATCGCTTTAGGTCAGGAGGTTGAGAATAGCCTGAGCAAGAGCGAGACCCTGTCTCTACTGAAAATAGAAAAAAATAGCTGGGCGTGGTGATGGGCCTGTAGTCCCAGCTACTGGGGAGGCTGAGGCAGGAGGGTCACTTGAGCCCAGGAGTTTGAGGTTGCAGCGAGGTATGATGACACCACCGCACTCTGGGCCAGGCAACAGAGTGAGTGTCTCAAAAAGTAAAAAAAAATAAAATAAAAAGGAAGTGTAGCTTATTGTGTGAGAATAACAAAGCATTTAAGGAATGCAGGGTGCCCTGAGCCATATAGTGCCTTACATGCCTACATATACTATTCTCACTTTGTTAATTATTTAATCATGAGATGATTAGCCATTTTTTCTTTACCTGCTTTATCATGGCATTGGGAATTTTTTAAAAACATGGTCACTTACTCTTACAGAGCTTATTGTATGAAGCAGAAGACAAAGAAGCTGTAGTTCCATGTGATTCGTTGCTATCCATTAAGAGACTTTCATATTGAATAATGAGTGTATTCACTTACTATATCGTATGTAAAAGGCATATCTAAAAGACACTTCAAATGTAAATTGATAGACTCTAAAAAGGAACTCCAAAGTAAAATGAAGATACATCAACGGGTATAGACAAGATGGAAAAAACTAACTCTAGGGTAATTTGGAAGCCTTTTCAGAGAAAGTGACATTTTTAAATGACTTTGACGGGCCAATAAGTATTTTTTTATAGGCGGAGAATGCAGATAGGGAATTTTAGGCAAAGGGAGTAGCATGTTCAAAAGAATGGAAGTTTTGAAAAACTCTGGTACATGTGGAAAGTAGAAAGTAGTTTGGTTGTACTAGAGCTCAGTGAGTTCCATGTGTGGAAAGTGTGGGAGAAAAGCTAGGAAGGAAGGTTGGGTCTAGTTTGTGAAGGTCATTGTATCAGACTGAGGTGTTTAGACTTTATCCTGAAGTCACCAGAAGTTAAGCAAGGGAATGATAGGATTCTATCTGTGTTCTGGGAAGATAATTCTTGGTAGTAAGGAGGGTATTAGAAGAAATCCTAAGGCCGGGCGCGGTGGCTCACGCCTGTAATCCTAGCACTCTGGGAGGCCGAGGTGGGCGGATCGTTCTGAGCTCAGGAGTTCGAGACCAGCCTGAGCAAGAGCGAGACCCCCGTCTCTACCAAAAATAGAAAGAAATTA
>CAUYSK010017067.1:0-19822 GCA_963575035.1 Avahi laniger | reverse complement strand
TTTTATGTGTTGTCTCTTTAAAACCTCTCCAACTCTTTTGGGAATTAAAACCCTCATCCCTAACCAAGACTAGTAATCAGAGGGGCAGGGGAGTATCCTTTGTTTTTTGTACTATAGGAAATGGCTCAACAGATTTGTCTGGGCAGAAGTCACAAGATTGTCCTCCCTGGAGATGGGGTCAATCAGGACCATCAACTATAGTTAAACAGCAATAGCCTGAAGCTGAAAACCCTCCTTTAAAAGCTCCGTATTTCTGCTTATAGTGAGAACTATGGCACATTGAGACAACAATCTCCAGATTCCTCATTTACAGGCGAATTAATAAATCTCCCTTTCTTTTTCCTCAAATCACCTGTCCTTGTTCTGATGAGGCCTTGGGGACAAGTGACAAACTTTCAGTAACAGTTGTCTGCAAGGCAGGAAGAGAGCCCTCACTAAGAACTGAATTCCTGGCACCTTGATCTTGGATTTCTCAGCCTCCAAATAAATTTCTGTTGTTTAAGCCACCAAGTCTGCGGTACAGATACATGTATATCTGGTCTTAGTCTCTAGTTCCTGACACACATTTCCTAAAACCTCTGGAATCACAGGAGTAATAAGAGTGTTTTTGTACGCTAATGAGATGACTGGTCGCTGGTAGGCCACAGATAGCTTCAGGACCTGTGCTGGTCCCAGAAAAAACAAGGTATGAGTAGAGAGTTGGAACTTTCAGCCATGATCCTCCCCCACCTCCCAACTACCACTCCTTGCCTTCTGGAGAAGAGAGAGAGACTAGAGATCAAGCTAATCATCAATGGCAAATAATGTAATTAATCACGCTTACATAGTGAGACCTCCATTAAAAAACCTAAATGACAGTATTTGGAGAGCTTCTGGGTTGGTGAACACATCAAGGTGCTAGGAGGAAGGTGTGCCTCAGGAGAACATAGAAACTCTGTGCACCCCTCCCCCCCAAACCTTGTCCTATGCATATTTCTATTTGATTGTTCCTGAACTGTATCGTTATAATAAGTCAATAATAATAACTGTTTCCTGAGTTCCGTGAGCTGTTCTAGAAAATTATCGAACTTGAGGAGGGGGTGATGGGAACCCCCCCTGACTTTATAGATGGTTGGTTGGTGGCCTTGCCTTGTAATTGGCATCTAAAGTGGGAGTAGTCTCGTGGGACTGAGTCCTTAACCTGTGGGGTCTGCACTAACTCTAGGTAGTGTCAGAAGTGAACTGAACTGTAGGACACACACTTGGCGCCAGGAGAATTGGTTGGTGTGAGGAAAAAAACCCCACCTATTTGGTGTCAGAAATGTTTTGAGTAGAAAGAGTCTAGAGTGGTATTTTGTTATAGTAGCTCAAGCACACTAATACACAACCCAAGCTCATTCAGTCTTCAGGGCCTTTGCCTTGGCCTAGAATGCTCTTCCCTGATCTCTGAATTTTGGTTCCTCCTTGTCATTCGGGTATCAACTTAAATTTTACCTTTCCAGAGAGGTTAACCTCAACTGCTTAAATCTAATGTGCCTACCCAGCAGTTACCCTCTACTTTAATTTTCCATAGAACACTTACCACTATGGTCTACTCTCAACTAACCATCCTCTGAAGGATACTGTAAAATCCTGGGCCAGTTTTCCCTTATCAAGTTCTCGAATGCAAACGTTTTACATTACCTTCAGAAAAACAAGATGCAGATGGTAACTTAGCTATAAAAATAATCATATAATGCATTTGAAAGTCAAACTATTTTCTTACTATTATCTCAGAATTCCTCCCTCAATACACAGAGCTATGTATTTCAACAAACTGTATACAAATGTTGCAATTATGCATCTTATTTTATACCACTATAATTAATACTTTAGAAACTAACCTGCATTTTATGATACTCCTTAGGTATAGAGATGAGCAAAAACCATTTTCTAAATTCCTACGTGTAATCCTGAATGACAGATATATTTGAATTCTTGGGTCTTGTTACATAATTCCCTATTTCACTTTTTTAAAGTAGATGTTTCTTTAAAAGAAAAGAAGAGTTGCTGGGCACAGTGGCTCATGCCTGTAATCCTAGCACTTTGGGAGGCCGAGGCAGGAGGATTGCTTAAGGCCAGCCTGAACAAGAGTAAGACCCCATCTCTACAAAAAATAGAAAAGTTGGGCGTGGTGGCCAGTGCCTGTAGTCCCAGCCCCTTGGAAGGCTGAGGCAGGGGTATCACTTGAGCTCAAGAGGATCACAGTGAGCAATGATGACACCACTGCACTCTAGCCTAGGTGACAGAAGAGACCCTGTTTCAAAAAAAAGAAAAAAGAAAGAAAGAAAGAAAATTATAGAAGATTGTTTTGTTGGTGGTGATTCTTTCTCTAGTTCAGAGAACAGTGATAGTCTATGCTTTGTGTGTAGATATACCAAATACACTAAAATGTTAAATCTTTTTACATACACTATATATATAATCTAGCCTATAAGCCCTGTTGCTCATATTAGTTTATGTTAGGCAGAGATCAAATCTACAGGTAGCAAATACAGTTCTTAGGGGTAGAGAAGCTGGGAACAAATCAGGGGAAGGGACTGCAGGAAAACACAGAACACTTGACAATCACGTATATCAAACATCTGGTAACATCCTGCACCTCTTGTAAGCCCTCCCCCATACCAGGCCAATAAAAGGAAACCACTTGTGAGTCCTTAACATCTTTTTTCACTTGTGGAGACTGACCCCTTCCTCCCTCTGGAATGTATTTTCACTTTGTGTAGTTTCCCTCTTTTCTACAATTGTGCAGCTTTCTTCTTTCTTCCTTCTTTTCTACAATGAAAGCTATTTATGTGGAACTGCTTCCTGTCTGTGTTCACTCTGCTGCACTGGCTCTGCTTGCAATTCTTCCAAGCAAGGAGCCAAAGAACCAGGGCAACATTTCTCTTTCAAAAAACCCAATCCTGACAGTTTATATTTTGTTTTTCATGAATTAGTTTAAATAAAACTTTTCAGTTGTCTCTTCCTGATATAGGAGACTAGTTTCTTCATGTTTCTCCCTAGTGTCAAACTATACAACCTATATTAATGTAATCATAATTTTAAATCATCCTCTGGACAAAAACAAGCTAGGCAGGTATTTTTTGAGAGAAAAATATCTTGTGTTGACACAGAGCCTCCTGGCTCTCTAAGTCACTGATGACTTACCTTCTGTAGGCCTTCATGAATGAGGTGACCTATGTCATCTATACTTCTTCCTAACCTTTTAGATAAATATGTGAAGATTGGATCTTCTTTAGGTAATAGAGGTGCAGAAAGATTAACTCTCTCTTGTACACCCTGAAGAGAAGAAAAAGGTCGAAAACATAGTCAAAAGATATAAAAGATCACAAGTAATTCAGCATCTTGTAGTATTTATTTTGAAGGAATTTTAAGAAATAGATGATTGTAGGCCAGGTACAGTGGCTCATGCCTGTAATCCTAGCACTCTGGAGGCAGAGGCAGGAGGATCACTTGACGTCAGGAGTTCAAGACCAGCTTGAGTAAGAGCAAGATCCCATTTCTACTAAGAATAGAAAAATTAGCTGGGTGTCATGGCCCATGCCTGTAGTCCCAGCTACTCAGGAGGCTGAGGCAGGAGGATCACTTGAGCCCAGGAGTTTGAGGTTGCAGTGAGCTATGTTGACTCCACTGCACTCTAGCTGGGGAGACAGAGCAAGGCTCTATCTCAACAAAAAAAAAAAGCAAAGAAAAGAAACAGATGTTTGTAAAATCATAAAGCTGTCTGAAAGGGCAGAAGAAAGAAAAATAGTTTTTATAAGCAAGAGTCCAGATTAAAAAAGGCAAACACAAAAGCATCTCCTCCCCAACAAAGTTCTCTACTTACTCGCAAGTGTTGAAAAGCATGTATACTATATGGAAGTTCTAGAATTTTAGTACAATCAGGTTGCTCAGGGTCTGGAGGGACAGGAGATTCTGTGTCTATATAATCTTCAGGGCTAAAATCAAGCAGCAAGAAGCAATGAATGAATGAAAGGTGAAATAAACAATACTTTAAGAAATGTCAAATTTTTCCCATATTCTCATAGCATGTCAACTTCATACTTTATCACATGGCTGCCATACACAGTCAAATATTTTGGGAGTTCCATTTAAAGGGAATAAGTCAAGAACTGGAAAATAGTAAGTAGGTCACACAATATTAAGATTGTAGACTTAAAAAACTAGTGTAACTCTGCTAAGTTGTTTCTAAAAATGTTAAACAAATTTACACTTCCATTGACAGCCTCTCTACATTTTTACTAGTTACTGATTTTTTTTCCCAATTTGGTAGACAAAAACTATCTAAATGTTTTAATTTGTACCTATTTATACCATTTCAAGAAATACTTTTTCCACATGTTTCTTAGCCATCTGTAGTTTGTTTTTCTTTACTATAAATTATTCAATTTTCTACTGTGATATTAAATATTTTAATTGATTTCTAAGAATTTTACATGTAGTACGTATTTTGAACTTTTGAATTTCAATAAACTCATCTGTGCTTGAAGCTTATTCTTATTACACAAATAATTTCTTACTGATTTGACAAAGGTTTGTTTGGCGGAAAAACAATTTTGTTTTTCGAAAGAGAATCTCTTTACCTGATGTCTTTGCTCTCCAGAGTTATGTACGTGCCATCATACAGATCCAGGTCCCCTAAGGGCACCTTGGCTTTGATGCAGTCTGGATCTTCTTTATTATGTCTCTGTTCCAGTCCTGTGTCTCTGTCCTCATTTTCTTCTATGTGAATTTTTTGAGCAACCAATTGTTTCTGTTGAGAAGAAAATGACAATAGAATGGATCCTTCTAATATTTCAGTCAAATATCAATGAAGAGAAAGAATTTAATGAATGCTAAAAAAGTCAGAGGATACTCTCTGAAGGAAGACAAGGATTCTCAAAATGCCCTGAGTTAATTTACTCAACACGCATAAGCTTCTCTAAAAAGATGTCCACATACAGAAAGTATCAGAATATGACATTCATCATATTGGCATACAGATGCCTTCATAATATGATTTCTGACTACCTATAAAGCACATGTGCCAACTTCCCTGACACAGTATGACTCTGCAATTAAAATTTCCTTGAATTGTCCAAACCCATCAGATTGTTTCGGTCAGAAAGCATGATGCTACTGCTACCTGAGTGTTTCAGGTGAATTCTTCACACTTGTAAAATATATATTTTTGCAAACATATAGAGGAGTAACATACATATTCATGTTTCTACCATCTACATCTATCATATGCTAGCATTTTATCTTACTTGTTTCAGTATTTTTTTTAAAAGGACGAAAAAAGTAGCTAATGAAAGCTCTTCTTTACTGGCTTCTAAATCCCTGACTTACCAAAGTTACCACTATCCTGAATCTGTATATCGTTTCCATGTATATTTTTATAAAATATTACCATATTACCCTTACTATCTGAGAATACAGAATATTACTTTCAAGCCAGGTGCAGTGGCCCATACCTGTAATCCTAGCATTTTGGGAGGCCAAGGCCTGAGAATTGCTTGAGGCCAGGAGTTTGTGACTAGTCTGGGCAAGAGCAAGACTTCATCTCTACAAAAAATAGAAAACTTAACTGGGTGTGGTGGCACACACCTGTAGTCCCAGTTACTCAAGAGGCTGAGGCAGGAGAATTGCTCGAACCCAGGAATGTGAGGGTGCAGTGAGCTATGATAATGCCACTGTACTCTAGCCTAGGCAACGGAGTGAGACTCTGTCTCCCCCTCCAAAAAAAAACAACAAAAACTTTCATTATGTAAGTACGTACTCCAAATCAACATATAACATTGCTTTTCAAGTTTTAAAATTTTATATAAATGGTATCATAGTGTATCACTCTTCCACCTTCACTTTTTTAAAACTTAATGTGTATCATGGGGGACAAGGGCAATGTAACCTAAACATTTGTACCCCCATAATATGCTGAAATAAAAAGAAAATATGTATTATGTTTTTGAGATTATCTACATCAGCATAGTTCTAAATTTATTTTAGTGGATGTATAAAAATGTATTTATCCATTTTCTTGTAAACACTTAGGACGCTTCTTTTAAATTTTTTTGCTATTAAAAATGCTATAATATTCTTATAAATGTCTCATGTGTACATGTGTAAAAGTTCTAGCAATGGTAGAAACACGGGGTCGTATGGGATACATGTTTTCAGTTTATTTAGACACTGTCAACTGCTCTTCGGAGTGTTTACAACAATTAGAATCCTACCAGCAGATCATAATACCTATATCTCCTTCAATCTTAACAACATTTGGTTTTGTTGTACTTTTTATGTCAATCTGTTGAGTATGAAAACATTATCTTATTATAGTTATTGTGGTAGACTGTATTATTGTGACAGACTTTACTACCATTCACAAATATCCTTTCCCTCCTTACAAGAAGATCATATATCACTGTTCTGCTGGACTCAGCCTTGGGCAATATGACTTGCTTTGGCCAATGTAACATGAGAAGTCTCACGTGACCCTTTTATAGGGAAGGTTTTTAGAGTCAGTGTATACTTCACCATGTTCTTTCTTTTCCCTCGGCACTGAGAATAACAATATTAAAGAGAATGGCTACTTTGTCTTGGGTCCTGACTTAAGGATCAGAGTGACATGGTACAGATCCCAGACACAGCCCAAAATAATCATTTAGCATGACCTTATTGTTTAGCTATTAAGATTTTTGGGGTTGTTACTAAAGGGGGCAGATTCTATGATCTGTTTCCAATTAGTTGTTCCTTCCACACCCTTTTCCTGTCCCTACTGACTTCAGGCACGACCACATGTGACTTACTTTGGTCAACAGAATGTGAGCAGAGATGATATATATTACTTTTCAGTAGAAACTTTAACCTGGCTTATATTGTTTTGTTGTTCTTCCTTAAGCCTCCACTTCAGCACTGAGATTTTGGGACTATTTGCTGCCAACACAAAAGCTGACTAATATGCTGTAACAAAATACATACTGTATCAATTAATATAATCGTTAATAAGATTCAACATATTTTCATATGTTTATCAGATATTTTAATGGACTGTTCAAGTCTGCCCATTTTTTCCCTAGGTTTTCTTTTTTAAAAAATTGATTTATAGAAATTTATGGAAAGAATAATCCTGTAAACTCATCCTCTATCAGCTATGTGCATTGCAAATATCTTCTTTCAGTTTATAGCTTATCTTCTAATTTTGTTCATGGTGTGATTTGCTGAAGAGAAGCTTTTAAGGTGGGCATCTTTATCAACTATTTCCTTAACTGTTTGTGCTTTCTGTTTAAGAAATCCTTCCTAATCCTGAGGTCATAATTTTATCAATCTACACTCATGTGCTACATAATGCATAATGATGATTTGGTCAATAAAACATCCCACATATATAATGATGATTCTGTAAGATTATAACACCATATTTTTACTGTACATTTTCTATGTTCAGATAGACAAATACTCACCATTGTGTTATAATTGCCTACATTACTCACCACAATAACATGTTATACAGGTTTGTAGCCTAGAAGCAATAGACTTTATCATACAGCCTAGGTGCGTAGCATGCTATACCATTTAGGTTTGTGTGAATATACTCTATGACGTTCCCATAATGACAAAACCACCTAACACCACATTTCTCAGAATGTATTCCTATCATTAAGCAAGACATGGCTATTCAATCTATTCTCTCAACCTATTTTTTTTATTTAGTAAAAATTTTCACTTTTTATATTCAGATTTTTAAACTGAATAGGAAATTATTTTTGTGTATTGAAAGGTAAGAATGTCTGCTGGGCATAGTGGCTCATGCCTATAATCCTAGATATGGGCTTTGGGAAGCCGAGGTGGGAGGATCACTTGAGTTCGAGACCAGCCTAGGCGAGATCTCACCACTATAAAAAAATGTAATAATCAGCTGAGTGTGGCGGTGCACTCCTGTAGTCCTAGCTACTCAGGAAGGTGAGGCAGGAGGATTGCATGAGCTCAGGAATTCAAGGTTACAATGACTTGTGATCATACTAAAGTGGAAAATTGGAAAATTCCACTACCAGGCTTTGTCCCTTGCGTTCCTTACCTGAGGCCCCTCCTCCCCTGCGACCTTTCCCCTCATAAATCACCTGTAGCAATTAGTGTACCAGGCTGTAAAGTAACTTAGGACTCGGCCTCACTAAAGTTAACCCTGTTGTAACCGTGCCCCTCCCCCTTAAGCAGAGTGTATAAAAGACTGCAATGCTCTTTGGTGCTCAGAATTTGGAGGGAAAAATCCCCATCTGAGCCCGCTGGCGTATAAACCTGTTTTTGCCAATATTTCTGTTTACATGTCGGTCTATTCCCGGTCATCTCTGCCGTTACAATACCACTGTACTTCAGCCTGGGTGACAGGGCAAAATCCGGTTAATTAATTAATTAAAAGCAATAAAATGAGGATGATTTTTATAATTCCTTCTTATTCTCAAGCACTCTTATTTTACTCTTACTACTCTTATTATTCTCAATAATTTCCTAAGTCTCATCTTGCAATTTCGTTTACTTTTTCTACAACTTATAGTTCCCTTAAAATTTGGATTCAGTTTACCCTGTAATTTTTAAGCATAGATTTTATGAGTAAAAAATACTAGTTGTCAAATAACTCATACTGTTTGCTATTAAGTAAAATCAGTTTATAGAAATTAATGACAGTGAAAGGTTAAACTGATGCTTGATTTGTTTATTAAACAAAAAGGTCAGATTTTATTAGCACTAATAAGTTTCAAGCTTGCAATTTACAAAGTGATTAATGCTTTTCATCTCAAGCATAAGAAGACATGTAAACTAGCAAAACTCTAGTTTTTACTACTTGGGAATGAAAAAAATTACGTTGTTTTAGGCTATTTAAACCTTTCTTCCTTTTCATATTTTACCCAAATTCTATTTGAAGAACATCCTCAGAGATTATATTCTTTTCACAGTTGATGAAAAAACTTAAACATAGAAACTTTGTTCAAGGTTAAGTGAGTTAAGAGTCAGGCATATACTCAAGTAGGGTAGTCTGTTTCTCTTACTATTGCTCAAATATCACTTTGATAAGATGATTTAAAATAAAAAGAAAACATGATCTAAAGGTAGTATTTTTTGCAGAAGTCAGAAGAATCAAGCTTAAGAAATAATATGCTTTAGCTTTTTTTGAACACAATAGAAAGTGTGAAGTGTGACAAGTTTCAGCTACATCTCATGTGCCCAGCTGTCTCACCTCCAATTCTTTGAGGTAGTTAACGGTTGTTTCTTGTCTCATTAATATGACTAGGTCATGAGGATGCTTCAAGTTCATTGGTGAATCCACCTGCAAGCAAGGAAGTGACAAATAAATAAAGCTCATATTTCATTAATGTTTGGATTAATAAAGTCTGTTTTAACATATCTTACATTATTGTTCAATCACTATTAAATCAGTGTTAGTTGCTCAGTAAAATTTAAGGGTTATTTTAACGTGATCACATGTAAATTTTAACAAAGGAAATGACAAGTTCAATAGCTGTCTCTTGAACTACAACTTGAAAGAACGAGCTTCTGAAATATTCTGACTTGAAAGATCATGTAAGAAATACACAATGAAGTAACTATAATAAACAATAAATTAGGATATATTTTAAAATAACTAAAAGAGTAGAATTGTAATGTTCTTATCAATAACACAAAGAAATGTTAAATGTCTGAGGTGATGGATATCCCAATTACCCTGATTTAATGCACACTGCATGCTTGTACCAAAACATCACATACATCCTATAAAAATACATAACTATTATATAATCATAATAATTAAAAATAAATTTTTTAAAAATAAATCTTGTTTATTTAGTAGCACCCATGATAACTATGAAAAAAAATATTCAAGAAGAGAAGTATTTGGAAATGAATGATAAAGTAACTTCCTTAAAAGATATTATATGCTTGTAATAATAAAAAAAGGAGTTGTCTTGTTTTGATAGCACATTTCATACCCGGATAGGTTTGGAAGCAATCAAAGGAAAATATTAAAAGCACCTATTATTGAAAGCTATTTGCAGAAACCATAAATCAAAGATAATATCATGTAATCTTGAGATTTATTATTTATAGCTCATGTTCTCTGGATCAACAGATCAAGCAACTATGTTGTTGAAGATGGAGGAAAAACGAACGCTCATATACTGGTAGCAGGCTTATAAATTTTTGTTCTCATTGTTCGGAGTGTCATTTGATAACATATCAAAACTTTAAAAGTGCATAACCTTTGACTTAGCAAAACAAACTGGAGGAAACTATCCTATAGACACACACACACACACACACACACACACACACATATATGAAGTATCCTCATGATAACATTTTTAGCGACCAAAAAAAAAGTCACCAATAAAGGAATGGAAAGACCCATTGTCCAGTGGAATGGGACACAGGAGAAAATGTAAAAGCTCTAGCCAATGACCAGAGTGTAAAAAAGCTTTACATAAAGCCAAAGAAAGTTGGCTTGCTTTGGCCAGCCCTCAAGAGGGAGCTATTTAGTACATAACTCCACAGGTGTTTTTAAACAAGGTTTTTATTAAAAAAAAATTGGGGGAGGGGAAAGGAATGCTGAAGTATTATATGACATTCTCATTCCAAAATACCTAACCAGTCTGTTTACCTGATATTTGGAGAACTGCCAGAATGAAAGAATAAGCTAAATGAAGATTTATACAGACAACTATTTAAAGTATAATCTTAATTTTAAATTAAAAAATTACTAGATAACCAGGGTTTTATCATATTTGGATAGCATGGGTCTGGCCAACATTCAGTTGTGAGGAAGTACTTTTTATTTTCTTGAAGCTTTTAGTTCAGCAAAGATACAGCAGCTATAGGAGGTATAAAGACAATATTATTAGCAAAAGGAAGGGAGTCCCCTGAGAGAAAGACAGCTGTCTTTTTCTTTTTGAGGTGACAGCAAATGGCATGGATCTTAGCCAGATAAAGGTTGTCTATAGAAGACTTACAGCCTCAGGCTACAGACTTATAGTCTGACATACATTTTTACTGAGGCATCTTCAAGTTCTTAAATTTTAAGATGTTATAATTATCCTTGGCAAATGTCAACTTGAATTTTTTTTCCTCTCAAATACCTCTCCTCCTTGTAAGATTACGAAAGAAGGTATGTTTGACAATTTTGTTATACAGTAATAACTTTGTAATATATAAACAACTTTGTAATACAGTTATGCTCAGCATAACATTTCAGTCAGTGACAGACAACAATAATGATATGGTCCCGTAAGATTATAATACTATATTTTGATTGTACCTTTTCTATGTCTAGATACGTTTAGATACACAAATACTTACCATTATGTTACAACTGCCTACAGTATTCAGTACAGTAACATGCTGTACAGGTTTATAGCCTAGGTATATAGTAGGCTATACCATCTAGGTTTGTGTAAGTTGAGTCTATGATGTCTGCACAAGGATGAAAATGCCTAACCATGCATTTCTCAGAATCCATCCTCGTCGCTAAGCAACACAAGACAGTATTACAACATCCATTCAACTAATAAATATTTATTAAGCCAGGACCACTATTAGTCAATATCTGGAGCCTCCTATGCAATATACTACGTGTAAAGGAATGGTAATAGGCTTTCAAATTCTTTAGCATTTAGAACAGGATGCTGTAAGTCAAGAAACAAAGAGTGACAGGAATTAGAGGTAGGCTAAAAAGGACATAATGCACACACAAGATCTCCAGGCACTTTATTGCTTTTTCACAAGGCACAAACAACCTTATAAAGTTCCATTGTTGCACAGCACAATAAATGATGCTCATAATGACCTGGACCATAAATAAAAAGAATTATTTGTATTTACTTTATTTAAGAAGGTAAAGAAATTATGAAATGTATTTTAGAGCAAAATTTAAACTTCAGGGAAAACCTGACCAAGTATTTGGAAATTAGGCTGTACGGAATTCTATTATTAGGAATGATTCATTCTCTAAGAGTTCCGGGTAAACAAAGTTTCTATAGCAACTTATTTTAATAAAGAAAATGACAGGCTGGGCGTGTAATCCCAGTACTTTGGGAGGCCAAGGTGGGAGGATCGTTTGCGGCCAGGAGTTCAAGATCAGCCTGATCAAAAAAGCGAGATCCTGGCTCCACAAAAGAAAAAAAAAATTATCTGGGGCTGGTGGTACGCACCTATAGATAGTCTTAGATACTTGGGAGGCTGAGGTAGGAGGATATCTTTGCTTGTGCCCAGGAGTTTGAGACTGAAGTGAGCTATGATTGTACTACTGAACTCCAGCCTGGGTGACAGAGTCAGATTCTGTCTCTACCCAAAAGAACAAAAGACATTCTATAAAAAAGACATCTGCACTCGAATGTTTATAGCGGTACAATTCATAATTGCAAAGATGTGGAAGCAACCCATGTGCCCATCAATACATACATGGATTAATAAAATGTGGTATATGTATACCATGGAGTACTATTCAGCTATAAGAAACAATGGTGATATAGCACCTCTTGTATTTTCCTGGACAGAGCTGGAACCCATTCTACCAAGTGAAGTATCCCATGAATGGAAAAATAAGCACCACATGTACTCACCAGCAAATTGGTTTCACTGATCAACATCTAAGTGTACATATAGGAATAACATTTATCAGGCGTCAGGCAGATGGGAGGGGGGAGGAGAGGATGGGTATATACATCCATAATGAGTGCGATGTGCACCAGCTGGGGGATGGACATGCTTGAAGCTCTGACAAGAGGGGGAGGGAGGGCAAGGGCAACGTAATCTAAACATTTGTACCCCCATAATATGCAGAAATTAAAAAAAAAAAAAAGAAAAATGACAAACCATACAAGGCAATGCGATTTTATTTTCCCTTTGAATATGTTACATAAGTACAGGTTGAGTATTCCTGATCTTAAAATCTGAAATCAGAAATGCTTCAAATCCTAAACTTTTTGAGTGCCAACATGACACACAAAAGAAATGCTCATTGGAGAATTTTAAATTTTGGATTTTTGGATTAGGAATACTCAACCTGTACATGTATCCAATTATATATAACAGCAGTAAATATTTTACTCATATCAAGTTCATTTTCACATATTTCATTTGTTGCTTTATCTAATTAACCAAGATATAGTTGATATCTATACCTCCAATCTGGAGCCCTATCTCAACAAATTTAGTAAATTCACATGGTAACAGATACAAATATCACTATATGAGGGTAATTACTTTATTACCAAGTTAGATAAAGGGTGAACATTTTAAACTTAAAATAACCAGTCTAAAGGTATAAACATTTTTGATGTTCTATAAAAACACGTTTGAGTCAATCATTTTTAAATGGTCCTTTATGACAAGAAATTGAACTTCTCTATTGTAACATTAGTTCAAATCCTCATATACAACTTATTCTTCATATACACTGAACATATTTATGTGTTTTTGAAATGGTATTCATCTGAGTACATGAAAGCAACACAGGAAACTCATTCTCCTCCCAACAGCAGTTTGAAACTGATGAATGAAATCTTATATTATGCAAATCAGGTGCTTTTTCGACAAGGAGGAGGAGTAGATTCTGGAGAGCGAAAACTATAAATACCCCCTAAAAGGAACCATTTCAGATTGTACATAGAGTTAAAATCTTGGAGGCTTTGAAGATTTTAGGTTTCTTTCATATTGCGTTAATATTTAAATAATCTAAAATTCTGAATAAAAGATTAAAATTATTTTGTCCTTAGTTTCTAACTTAAGAGGAAATTTTTAAAAATGCTTATGGCATAAGATTTCATTCATCATTATGCTTTGAGCAAAGGCCAAAAGACTTGGCTCCGGTGATATTTCTTTGGTGAAGCCATCTTTCTCTCGAGCTCCCACAGTACTTTATACACACTTCTGTAACAGCATTTATTACACTGTTTAATTACTATATGTCTGTCACTCCAAAAAAATTTTACATATTCCTCTTTCCACCCTCAGTATGTAACATGCTTTTGGATACACGTGAGGCACTTCATACATTGGTGATTGATGCATGACAGTGTCTGGTGCCACATTTGTTGGATATTCCATCTCCATCTGTTAAGGCATTATCATTCACTGATAACTACCTGGAAAAGGAGGTCAAGTGGCTAAGCCACCAGGGAGCAAAACAAAATGCATCTTTGATTGGCCTTTGACTAGCTATGTGACTTGTAATATAATTAACTTGTAATATAATAAACCGGTAAATGTAAGTTTCCCTGAGTTCTGTGAGCCACTCTAGCAAATTAATCAAACGTAAAGAGGCTACTGTGGGAAACCCAACTTGAAGCTGGTCAGTCAGAAGTTCTGAAGGCCCAGGTTCTTGAAGTGGGGTGGATGTCTAAAGCGGGGGAGAGGGGTTGTGGGATTGAGCTCTCAACCTGTGGGGTCTGGTGCTATCTCCAGGTAGATAGTGCCAGACTTGAACTGGAGGAAACCTAGCCGGTATCAGCTGCTGAACTAATTGCTTGCTTCTTGTGGGGAAGAGATGCCCACACATCTGGTATTAGAAGCATGTTGTAAGAGTACAGACAGAGAAAAGAGTTGTTTTTTCCACTCACCTCTCTTTATCTGACAGCTTCTGTATCATATTTTAAGAATGTGGTTTCTAGTTGGTGAGATTCTGGATGATTATCCTCTTTTTGTTTATTTATGTTTTCTGACATTTTCTACAGTATTACTTATATTTATCGAGTGTTTCTTTTTTTAATGTGCTATTTACAGGTCATCTTGTTAACATGAAACATGAGAGCACTATGCAACACGTTTTATTTATTTTTAAACAAACTGTAATGACAAGTATAATCTCAGGTCTGAGGAACGATCTTGTAGCTTTCCCTCATGTATTTACAGAGATACAATCCCTCTCACAGATAATGGGACCAGGTAGAACACCTCAAAAGTGCAATATCTTCTGTATTTTCTTGCTCCTTACCTTTCTCCCCTCAGATTTTTACCCTTATCTCAAATCTAGTTCCCAACCATTTCCAAATGATTGCCTAAGGAACCATTAGGAAATGTGGCAAACAAGATTGAGTTTTAGAGGAATGGAGTGAGAGAGGCAGAAAAGTTTGATGCCTTACCCTTCATGCAACTCTCTCTTCAAAATTCAAGTCTAATCATCATGGATTCGCACATTCTTTCAGGTTTAGACAATTGCAAGCTCACAAAATACCAGCCTTAGCTCTTTAGAGGGACATACATGGGCTCCTGGCTATACTTGTCAAAATTAATATGTAAGATAAACAGATATTTTACTAGAAACATTTAACTGTATAAGATCAACAATTATTATGAACTGTCAGGATTTAGAAATATTTTTGTTAAAGATGTCTTTTTGAAGCTAGAGTACTTGTACAGTATTTTAATGAGAAATTAAAAACTAGTCTTGGGCCAGGCATAGTGGCTCACACCTGTAATCCCAGCACTTCGGGAGGCTGAAGAGGATCACTTGAAGTCATGAGTTCCAGACCAGCCTGGGCAACATAGTGAGATCCCATCTCTATAAAAATTAATTTAAAAAAAAATTACCCAGCTGTGGTGGCACACTCCTGTAGTCCCAGCTACTTGGGAGGCTGAGGCAGAAGTATTGCCTGACCCCAGGAGTTTGAGGTTACAGTGAACTATGATCCTGCCACTGTACTCCAGCCTGTGAGACAGAGCAAGATCCTGTCTCTAAAAAACAAACAAACAAAACCCCCCTACCAAAAAAATCCAGTCTCAATCTTGTAGGCTATCAAGTCATCAAAACTAAAAACAAACTTTAAATAAATGAAAATACTGAATCCTGACCATTATATGATTTTTCATGGCCTCATATCCCTATTTTCTCAAGTTACCCGCAACTAGATTTTACCTTCTCATTTTCACGGTTCCTGGAAGATGGTATTGTAAATGCTCAAACTCACATAAAATAATCTAGGTATGTGAGGTATACTGCATAGCTATTATCTAGATTTGAACATTTACAGTGTTGCAGTCAATTTTATGAAAGCATTCATATCAATCACCATTTTCCTAATTGATGAGCGAGTTAGTAACCATTTTCAACATGAACAAAAAATGAACAACTTCTTATAAAAGTGCTATCAGTCTACATTTTCTAATTTATGTCACCAGAAAATATACAAATAACACAATGAATAAAGTAGAAAATTTGCAATTTTATAAGGAAAGAAAATAAAACAATGGCTCAGGACACAAGAGTCATGGTTCTTTCTCATTTGTTTACTTCATGGTATTTTTATAAACATACTTAGGAGTAATGTAGCTGTATAGTTAGAGCTGTTTTATATGTAACTCTCAGAAATTTCAACAGCAAATATTTATTGAACATAGTGGCAGGCAGAATAATGGCCCAACAAAGATGTCTGTGTCCTAATGCCTAGAATCTGTGAATACATTATATTACATGGAAAAAGGGAATTAAAGATGTTAACCAGATTAAGGTTGCTAATCAGATTGCCTTAATAGGGAGCATAAAATGGATTATCAGGTAGGCCCAATGTAATCACATAGGTCTTTAAAGGTGGAATAGGAAGGTCAAAGGGAGAGATGTGACTAAGAAAGAATGGTCAAAGGAATACATTGTTTTGGAAGATGCAGCCAAAGGGGGCTAAGAGCCAAGGAATGTGGGCTGTGTCTAGCAACCAGAAAAGGAAATGGATTCTCCCCCAGAGCCTCCAGAAAGGTACTCAATGCTGCTGTCCCCTGTAGCCCATGACACATGGGTGGGGTTTCTAACATAGATAACTGTAAGATAATAAATGTGTGTTGTTTTAAACCACTAAGTTTGTGGTAACTTTTTATAGCAGCAATGCAAAACTAATACAAACACCATTAAGTGCCAGACATAATGCTAAATGCTACGGTGATGAATAAAATAGATGTGAGCTTGAAAATTCTTAGTCAGATGGGTTGTTAATCAAATATTTGAAAAGGGACACTAAAATCATTGCCAGAAATTGAACCTTATCAGCTTTATCATTACTCAGGTGATAGCAAATCCAATGGCTGGGGGATTATTTTGCTATTTCATGCTGGAAATTACTGCTCTAAAAAAAGACAATTAAATATCATTCAATTTAATTACTCATCAAAATATAGTAGATCAACTATGGGGGGAAAAGAAATCAGCATGATCTATTTCTTTACTGCAATCCCAACAAGTGTGAAATAAGCATTAAGGACAAAGGTTTAATTTTTCTATGAAGATAACAAAACCAAACTGAAGGTTGCTTTTTGTTCATACTTCTACTGATGGCAACAGCACTGTTTAGCTAAGAGAAATGGATGGAATTAGTGATCTTTCATTACTATCAGATTATGAACAAGGTTTTACCTGTCCCAAATACTGTTGGTCTCAACACAGGATTCCAAAAAAACCAAATATACTGTTGGGCATTTTCAAACACTCCTGTTGCAGTCCTTTATGACAATCTGGCAGTATCTAAGAAAATTAAATATAATGCCTTCTTTGAACCAGATAATTCCATTTCTAAGAATTCATCTCAAAGACATACTCATAGAAGCAAGCAGAAATAACACACATGAGCATGTTCACTTATGACAGCATTGTTTATGATAGTAAAAGCCTGGAAACAATCTAAATGTCTGTCACTAGGGGACTGGTTATATAACTTACAGAATATCCATACAATAGACCACTATGCCGTCTTAAGGGAAAAGGAGGTAGCTTTTTATTTCTGACATGGACAGACGTCGACGTCTTATTATTAAATGACAAAAAGCTAGTTGTAAAATAAAATGTTTTCAGTTCTGTTTAAAAAAAAAAAAACACAACTATGTGTTTGCAAGTGCATAAAAACTTTTAAGAATACACAAGAAAAAGTTCACTGTGATTACATCCAGGAAGGAGGACTCCAGTAGTTATAAAACTTTCACTCTTCATTTTATAAAATGCTGAGAAGTTTGGGAAAAACTCTAAAATACAATGATTATGCATTTTATAGTTTTTTAATTCAAATACAAAATTGAAAAAAGATTAAATTTTTAAAAATTTTGTTGAATATTTGTTTTACAAATAAAACTATAGAAATATTTTTCTTATGTTGGTATCAATGTTTACAGCTACAGAAAAGAGAACAGGGTATAGAATCAGAAGATCTGAGCTTGAGTCCACACTTTGCCACTCTCTATCCACACGGCCTTGGACAAGGAGTTTAACCACACTCAGCCTAAATTTCTTTATTCAATAGAAAGAAGATCAATATCCACACCTTACTGGGTCTCTAAGAGGATAAAATGAAATAATGAACATGAGAACACATAGTAAAGTATACAGACATTAAATTGTTTTTATTACATTACAAGATACCTGTTGATACCCTAAATCGGAGTCACTTCCATTACACGACTGTATGAAATGCAAACTCTATGAAGGAAGGGACTGTATCTCACTCACAAGTACTTCAAGTACTTAACACAGAAAGCATTAAAATATGTGCTGAATGAGGTAAGCATGCCAAGTGCAATAATGGGCACACAAAAAAACACCCAGCAAATATTTGCTCAAATAAAAATGTTCTTGACTCCATTTGGCCACTTCCGGCATGTACTACTCTCCTGAGCTTTACCAATGATAATAATTATCCATCTCAAATCTCCCTCCCCTACCAACCAATAAGACTCAAGGGGGAAAGGACTGATTAAATGCTTCAGAGGGAAAGTGAAGACTCAAGTTAAGATATTAGAAAAAATACATAAATGAGTTATTTTCAAAAGTTAGATCCATGAATTAGTTACTACTGACTAAACAATTATGGGAGAGGAAGGCACAATATAATCTGTCCATTGTGAATTCCTAATAGTATGGCTTCAAAGCAAATACAGACTTTGGCTTATATAAAATTTTCACGATCTGCCTAGCACGGTAGCTCACACCTGTAATCCCAGAACTTTGGGAGACAGATACAGGAGGACTGCTTGAAGCCAGAAGTTAGAGACCAGCCTGGGCAACATAGGGAGACCCCTGTCACTACAAAAAATTTTTAAAAATCAGCCAGGTCTGATGGCTTATTGTCAGGAATGTGGCCAGTGTTCCCTGCAAAAAACCGGGTCCCTTTGGTAGCGTTGCAAGGGATAAGAAAATAATAGAGAGAAATGGAAAATGGAAGAAATAAAAGAATACACTGAGATAAAGATACAGTTTTATAAGTTTATAAAGATTATAGGCAAAGCGGGAGCTCAGGGAGCTTGGACCTCTCCGTGGGTCTCAAAAAGCCCCGAATGAGGTCTTACATGGTAACTTATAGGAAATAGTGAATAATTGTCAGGGGTAACAGATTTACATAACAACAGGTAGTTCCTCTCAGGTTAACAGATTTTCAAAAGGCTTTTACAGAAGGCTTCTACAGATTCTTTAACTAATTCTATTTACGTGAGCAAACCGGTACAAAGTCTTTCAAAGGTTAATTTCTAAATTCTAAGGTAAGTTTATCATTTAAACAGAGGGGTTAAACAGAGATATGTAAGCTCCATGTTTATTGGTTATTGTGAATGGAGACAGGCAGTCTAGAGTGGTTTAAACAAAAGCTTTGCTTTTAGCCATTTGGGAAGCTGTCCTTTCTGGGAAGTTGTTTGTCTGGAGGGCATTCCATTGTCAGCAATCAGCCTATAGTTTTTAACAGATTCACATGTGCTTTACAAAGCAAATCCAATTCTTTAGGTCTGAGAAACGGGCGCCTCGTGGGATATAGCCGCTACTGCCTTTCAGAGACGCCCTTCCGAGTGTAACGGCATTCGAAATGCAAACCAA